>JAHTLZ010000010.1:68501876-68545135 GCA_023846285.1 Phrynocephalus versicolor
TCATCATCATCATCATCATCATCATCATCATCATCATCATCATCATCTTAGAAATGCAGAGCTGTAAGGGACTCTATGGACCACACTGAGTCTATCCCCTGTCTAGGGGGCATAGTGGGGAATGGAACCTCTCACCTCTGGCCCCACAGCCAGATACCTATGGTTTCACTGAGGTAGCCAGCAGTGAAAAGATACTGCTGAAAATGTTGGACTGCAGAATACTGCTAAACAATTATGGACTGTCTTCTTCATGCAGGACAGCAACGGAGGGTGAGAATGCTGTTTTGCCCACGTCCTCTTTATCAGGTCACTTTCTTTGCCTCATCGAGGCTCTCTCCTCCAGGAGCAGTTTGTGGGTGGCAGAACATAACACAACTATGGAACAGAAGCCATTTGTTAAATGTATGGTGAATTTTAGCCCACAAAACTTTCTGGCACAATAAATCCTGAAGGTGCCAGAAGTCATTTGTTCCTAATTCAGTTGTGGAACATGGCTGCCCTTTTGGAACTAGCCAAAGTATGGAATGCCAGTTGATAAAACAACTAATCACACCAGGTTTTTCTTGAGTAATTCCTAGTTCTGTGCATTGCTCTTCCTTCCTTCTTTCTTTCCTTGTGCCCCATCGCATTCTTTCTGACAGACAGAGGTATTCTTTTCGGATTGTTTCTTTCACATATTCTGAGTGACAAACTATCCAAGGGGAGTTCCTGTCAGAAATGACTTGGTGGTAGACAGAGCTGATTAGCTCTAAATGAAGTTCTGAGCTGCCAGCACATGAAATGGAACTTTCCCCTCTCCTGGTTATTGTTCCTTTCTTTTTCTTCCTACATGTTTCACTCCCTCCCACCCCCTCATAGTTCCTTTCTTTGTGCTGCGTCTCTCCCATCCTGATCCCATGTCACCATTACCAACTTGACCTCTTTTCTCTTCACAGAAGTAAGTAGTTCTTTAGAGGTTTGCACCAGATAAAAGCCAGTCATTTGCCTCTTTCCTTGTGTCACTACTAATTTCCACACCGTCAAAGCTGCTGCTAATTTATTTACTGAACACTGATGCCCTGGTAGCAGAGGCTGCTGCTGCAACTGCTTTCTGCCCGTCGGCTTTTGTTTGTTGACAGCCTGATTTCCCAGTAGGCCATTTCCACCTGTGTTTCTGTTGTTTTTAGCGCATGTCTTTCTTTCTTCTTTCCAGTGACTGTCTCCCAAATGGTTCCTGAAGGCAGTTTCTCATCTTCACGATCTCTCTCTCTCTCTCTCTCTCTCTCTCTCTCTCTGCCTTACCCCCTTCCACCCTCTCTTTTTCTCTCATCCCTCTTTCCTGCTGTAAGAACTTCCGTGCTTGGCTTTCAGTCTCTCTGCAGTTAGCAGTTGTCTCCACTCCCTCAGTCCCTTGAGGCGCTAATTTTTGTTTCAAGGACAAGATTCAAAAGAGTTTGCTACACACAGGTTGCAGGGTGTGCCTTCAGAAGTACCTTCAAATAGGCATCAGAGATTTGAATATATGAGCTCCTGCACATCAGTTTTAAATTGTAATGAAGGACTGTTAAATATTATAAGGGAGGGGGGAATCATTTCTCTCTCTCTTTTTTAAAAAAAACTATTCATTCCCTGAAAGTTAAAATTTTGCTTTCTCTACTCTCTTGACACTGTCAGGAAATAGAAATTAGGAGGATGGGCTTTTCCATTTGAGTTCATCCATAACAAAGAGAGAAAGCTGTCAGAATGAAAATGATTCAGCAAGTGGACAGAAGGTTCTCTAGAGCTAGTGCATAAATTGAGATGTTGCAACTGTTGTATAGAGCTCCCTCCCTGTCTCTCACCCCTTTCATGCACATACTTTGTGGAACGCAGAAGGTTCAGAAACACCAAAGACCGGGACACTAGAGATGGGCATGAAATGCAAAAATGGCATTTTGTTTCTTTTTTTTGTTCCATTCCATTCCGTTTCATTTTGTTTTAAACGAATGTTTTTTTTTAACAATTCATTTTGTTTTTCATTTCGTTTTGTTTTTGGTGTTTTATTTTGTTGGTGCGTGGGGCTTGGGGGAAGTTTAAAAATCCCTGAGCTTTTAAAACTTTTTTTCTCTCCTCCCCGGCCCCACACACCAGCAGATTGGGGCTTGGTTGGGGGGGGGCTTTTTCTGCCCCAGCGCTGATCAGCTGGAACATGGGGTTGGGGGGAGTTTAAAAAGCCCCGGGCTTTTAAAAATCCCCCCCAAGTCCCATGTGTCAGTTGATCAGCACTGGGGCAGAAAAAACTTTTAAAAGCCCATACCTCCCCCCCACCATCGAGTGTGCCCAATCAGGTGGGAGAAACTGTGGGGGTTTTAAATTTTTTTTCCTGCCTGAGCACCAATCAGCTGGTGCAGGGGGCTTTGGGTGGGGAAAAAAGGTATAAAAACCCACGGTTTCCCCATGCCTAATCAGTTTCCCATAGGAATGCATTGCTTCAATGTAGAGATGGGCACGACTCAGAAAAAAGTTTCGTTTTCGTTTTCGTTTTCGGCTAGGGTCTGAGTCGTTTCGTTTCCGTTTTCGTGGGCTAATTTCAAAATTTTTCGTTTTCGTTTCGTTATGTAACGAAAATGAAAAAACGAAAACGAAAACGAAAAATTTTTCGTTTCTCCCCATTTAGCTCAATTGAGTGCTTTTCCAGTAACGAAAAACGAAAATTGGCTCGAAATTAGTCGTTTCGTTTCCGTTTTCGGTCCAGGTTGGTGCCGATTTTCGTTTTCGTTTCGTTTCCATAACGAAAACGAAAAACGAAAATGAAAATACCGCTAAGTCGTGCCCATCTCTACTTCAATGTATTCCTATGGGAAAACGAAAACCAAATGGAACAAAATGAAAATTTCCGTTTCATTTCATTTCGTTTTTCTTTGATGGGTCATTTTGTTTTTGTTTCATTAGGGAATGAAATGAAAAATGAAAAGTGAAACAAAAAAATTCATTTCGTGCCCATCTCTACTGTACACACATTAATGTAAAGGCATAGCAACCTCATGAACTGGAGGTAGTGTAGACTCCATTCTTACATGCGGGTGAAAGCATCACATTGGTGTGAATACTTTATACATTATTTACATGTTGCAGCATTAATTGAGTAAATTAACGGTGCCATGAGTACAATTCTCCAATGGTGTTCATATGCACACATTCTGCAAAGCTTCATCTGAAGACACATTTATAAAAATGCAAATCACCTGAACCACAACACACCTGCACACACGCATGCACGCATGCACGCACACAGAGAGAGAGGGGGGGAGGGGGAGGAAGCACATAGAATTACTGTAGGTAATTTGAATTATATGTAATCCTAATCTCATACATTTTATTTACTGAACTGACTTTAATGGGGCTTATTCCAAATGAACATGCAGTCCTATTTAGGCTGCAATCCTACTTCAACTGGACTTGAAGTAAATTTCACTGAACGTGATGGCCAGAAACCTTTTGGTCCCCCCCCCCAAAAAAAAACAACGAAAGCAAGGTTGAAGAAGTTGTGGCATTACAAAAAAAGTGCTTCCCTCCTATACTGTGGGTTCAATTCTTTTTTAAACAAATAAATTTATGAACATGATATATTTTGCTTCTGTATCCATGGTTCCAGGAAATGGCTCAAAATCACTGCACAATATCATGCCAGCACACTGCCAGCAAGAATGAGGTTGCCAAGCTTTACAATGGAAAGGGCAGCTTGAATCTTGAACAACACTGCTGTCAGCAGTAAAGATGGTCTACAATCTTGGGTTCCCAGCCTTGGGTCCCCAGATGTTCTTGGACTAAAACTCCCAGCAGCCTTCACCACTAGCTATGCTGTCCAGGTTTTTAAACCAGTTAACCCAACAGGTTTGATTATAAGCCACCCAGAGACCTTTGGGTAGTGGGCGGCATAGAAGTTGTAAAAATAAAATAAAATAAAATAAAATAAAATAAATAAATATAAAATAAACTCCTTCTCACCCCAACAAAAACCAATTGGTTTTTGTTGTTTTGTTGGATTTTTGTTTGTTTTGCTTTCCTATTTTAATACCAATATTTCAGCCCTTGCAGTCTGGATTCTTTCCAAACTTAAAAAAAACTATATTAAAAAAGTAATAACCTGACACCTCTTTGTCAAGACATCCTCAAATTTGGCACAGAGTAAGAGCAGGCGGTCTTTTACCATGCTGCCAGTTTTGATGCTGATCTGAAGCCCGATTTAAAATTTATATTTTTTCTGCCCCCATTTTACTTGTAGAATGTTCATTTTCTCTGCCAGCACAAAATCATAGCTGACTCTCATGCAGCAATAATCATCTCCTGTTTTATTGTTATCATACCACAAATGACATTTTGTACTTTCTCTCTCTCTTTTGTGTGTGTATTAAAGTTAGCTGTTACTGAAGAGATCAAAGTTAATTACTGCTAAGGAGATCATTTTACCTATCAACCTGCTTCTGCAACCCCTCTAATGCTGGCAGAAACCTTATGTTAATCAGTTGTTTAATTTGCATAAATTACTGATAGAATGGTACACTTCCCACCTACCCCCTCCATATGAAAGTGGATCTGCTGGCAAAATGCTTCATTGGTAATGAGGGGGAGAGTGAGGTTAAATTCAAGGGTTTATCAAGAGAGTTGTAAAAAATTAAAAACAAGAGAGAAAGGAAATAGACACAGATTTTATATTTGTATTCTGAAATATACAAGCCTTGAAACTCTACAGGAAAATTCTTACAGGCTGTATCTATGGGGATAGCAGACATTATGTATTTATTGCAGCAGCTGCTCTCCAACAATCATGGGGAAGAACAACAGGTGCTGTTGTCCAGCAACTGCATGGAACTGCGGTCTATGTCAGCTAAGGCCTGATCAGAGTTGTGGCCCATCAACCCCTGAAGGGCCATACCCTTGGTAAGAACCACTGTTGGAAGCAATATCAGTGTTACCATTTTTAAAAATAAAAACTTAGTTTCTGGAATCATCTTGGCATACATTCTGCCATGTAAATTGGTAGCATCATCATAAGGTGACCAGGATCTTTAATTTAAATTACTGTCATATCCCACTGCCCTTTCAAGCTCCATGTTTGCTGCGGTAGTAACATGAATTCTAACATATGTATAGCTTCAGGACATCAGTTTATGCCCTTGTGTTGTGCCATCCGCTCCAGTGCTGCAAGCCACCATGCTGATATAAAAGCAAAGGGTTGCATTTTAGAATTATAGCACAGCTTTAATTTGCATGGAACATGAGACTTTTGTAATCTCCTAACTTGGAATTTTGAGATACACTTTAAAAATCTGTAATCTTCACAATGGTAATGCAAGCAATATCAACCCTTCAGTAGGTCAAGAGATAATCAAGGTCAAAAGGTTGTTCTCTCTCTTGCCCAGTTCACATCAACTTGACTTGTTTTCATGTGGGAAAACAAGCCCTTCATGATGGATTGCTGAGATGACCTTTATTTCTTCTGAGTACAGCTTTTATTAATATTTACGAACCGAGGTTTCTGGTTGATTTTATGTATACAGACCTACATATTGCTTTTATGTACGTTTTAAAATTTTACTTGACTTTAGTTATTCTGTTAGATCACTATGGGGCAGAATATCATTAATATGATTAATATTATGCAACCTGTCCTTCTTCTTAATGACAACAAATCAAGCTATTAATAGGCCAATAAAATGAAAGAATTTTCAGGGAGGAATGAAGCCATTGCTTTGTTCTCACACTAATGAGCTATGTATATTTAGAGGTTGAAGAAACTATTTGTGTTAGAACAAAACTTTACTTTCATAGTCATTTCATTAACAAGGGGCCACCTAAATTCCATTGTCCCACTGTTGTTTGTTATGTGTCATCAAATTGTTATGTGGCATCTGACTGATAGTGATCCTAATGGAGTTTTTGAGTTAAATGAAATATTTAAGGAGTTGTTCTATCATTACCACCCACCAGTATGTTTTCATGGTGTCTTGGGGATTCATACCCAAGACCATGCCGTTCACTTTATTCACTTCATCACACCAGCTCCCATTATTCCATAACTTTTTTAAAAAAATGTTGATTTCTTTAGCGTTAAAAAAGTAATCTGCTTCAAAAGTGTAGGACTCGGCAGTGTCAGATTTAAACATAAACTAAGGAAATAAGCTCAAGACTTTACATTATGAAGGCATCTGAACTGAAGATGCAACAAAAAAAACCTTTCTAAATAAACAATAACCAACAGAGTATAACAAAACCTTTGTAGCTCAAGGGTTGCAAAATTTTCAAATGGATATAATACACACTTTCATGATCCATCAAGGCCTTTTAAATGTGACACAAGTTGCAATCTTGAAATGTCTTAATATATCCTTGGATCTGAGTCTGGTTAGAGTGAGCCAGATGGTCATTTTTCCTGTTGATCTCCTGAGAGGACAGGTTGGTTCACTCTTTTCCCCCTCAGTGATCACATGATATCAACGCTAGAGTGAACCACACCATCTTCAGAGCGTTGCTTCTACTTTTGGGGGTGGGGGTGTGCAACAAGGATAATTCTGGATAGGTCAATTTTTCAGAATGTGTAGTCACTGGGAATGGACCAAAAGCAAGCCTTCTGGCTGTCAAGGCTCCTTCCGGACTTCTGGCTTCCGGTTTGCCACAGCGAGATGCCTTGATAAGCCCTCTGGCTTATCAAGCTGAATTTCCCCAAATAAACAGGACCTTGGTAAGGGTTAGCCCCCTTGGAGGGGGGACGAATAGAGGCAGCATCTGGGGGCTGTGAAGAATGCGGTGGCAGACTTTGCAGTTCCAGAAATAGACTAACCTCCCTGTTGGGGGAAGTCCAGCGGACGTTATGGTGAACGGTCTTCAGCTGCAAGCTCCAGGGTATGTAAATAATCTTGGATTTTATGAAGCTTTATGAGTAAGACAGTTTCCTTTTTCTCTGCTTTTCCCCATCACTACGAGAGACACCCTGGTTCCATTCTTAATTAAGCTTCTTAAGCTTCTTCGATAAGCTTTAATAACCCCCTCCTGAAACATTGGCTACAATTATAAGGGGAGAATAAATAATTACTTTATGATGCTAACACAGAAGTGACTTTTCTGATTACTGTGTCGTGTTTTCAGCATTTTTGGCTTTGAAGAAAAAAGAGAGCTTCCTTTTACAATATATAAACTCCTTTCATATACAGAGATGGTGTGTGTGGCAAAGCAGTGGTCTCTGACCTTTGACAATCTAAATGCTTAATGTTTCCAAAACACTCTTAGATATCAGCCTTGGGACATTCGTTTCTCTCCCTGCTCTCTCTCTTACACCCCTCCCTCCTTGAAGCTCAGTACAACTGAAAGATTAACCATTTGAAGGGATTTATAACAGAGCACAAGGACAAGAATCAGCTTGGAAACAATGACAGGTCAACAAATTGATATTTGCTCCTCATAATGCAAAGAGTATTGGATTATTTACAGGCTAAACTTTCTTATGAACTTTGTTCTGAACCTGTTTGTGAGTGGAACGGGGAGCTAGATCAGAGCACTAATCTCAATTCCCAGGTGTATTGTTCACAGAACAGCACTGTGGGAGATACTCAGGAGGGTTGCCTAGAGGAGGTGGAGAAGATGGAGTTTGGCCGTGCTTTGGAAACTGAACTTTCTCTTGAACCTGATGAAGAGGCGGAGAGTCCCAAAATGTTTTGTTTGGAACATGAAACTACATCAGAGCACTGAAATTTTAGAGAGGAGTGTGCAACCTAGCTTTACTGGGGAAGCTTCAACTTGATGAGAAGGATGTTTGGATAGGTCAAGTCTTGAGAGGATGGGAATTGACAGATATGCACAGTTCATGGGGCCAATGGATCTATTAGGAAAGACCAAAATTTCGTTTAATGAGTCAGTTACTTAGAAGGTCTGATTTTGTGTTTGGCCGATGATGGTGTGCCTTTGAAGCCCTGGTTGTCTGGTATATAGGAGACACACCACCTATTACCTATTACCTATTATTAATCATTAATGGATTATAATTGATTGTAATGGAAACAAGTGAATGGAAATATGTACTGTAATAGACCAGTTTAAGATTATTGCCAATCTTATCTTATATTTGCCAAACCAGATAGGTCACTCTAATGCAGAAATCTGCTTTTTGTATCTGGACCATCCTTAAAATATTAAACGAATATTAAAATGTGAAAATGGAAAAGGAGTGAGACTATTCACTCATAACTTTACATGGAATTTTACCCTCTTTTTAACCGCTCACGTTCTCTAGTAGCTTTAATGTAATGTTGTCTTTTGACAGTTCCCTGTTCTCAATACTTGAATATGTCGTAATTGTACTGGACTATATATTATCCCTCAATACTATAAGCCACCTTGGGTCCTTTTCGAAGGGAAAGGTGGGGTAAAAATATCCTAAAATTAATGAATAAATAAAATAATAGCCATCTGCAGAAAAAGGGGTTATTATCAAAAGGCTACTTGGTAAACTGGCCAATTGGTAATGAAAAATATAGGGAAGTTCCACCTATCTAGGATGGATTTCTGAGTGGTGACCTAAGGAAGGGAGTTTTGTCAGAGTTTTCTTCATTTCCAGCTGAAGAAGTATGCAAATGTATGTTTTGATTTCTTATGTCATTAGCATTTTTCATTCTCATTTTTAAAATTCCATTCATGTTGAGGAGCTTCGTGGCACAGTGGTTAAATGTCTGTACTGCAGGAAAAACTGTGCTCACGACCTGGGGTTCAATCCCAGATAGCAGGCTCAAGGTTCACTCTGCCTTCCATCCTTCCAAGGTCAGTAAAATGAGTACCCAGCTTGCTGGGGGGCAATGTGTAGCCTGCATACTGTAATTAAAAACTGTAGACCACCCAGAGACTACTTGAAGTGGTATGGGGTGGTATGTAAGCAGAACACTTTGCTTTGCTTTGATGGATCTTTGATATTTGTCAGATCGTCTCCCCAAATTACCTTCCTGTGCCGCCAGATTCTCTCAGGCTATGAGAGGGTGGCTACACCAGAGATTTAAAAAAATCTTCTGTAAGAAACTGGGCCTTTTCAGACATGGCACCATCACTGTGGAGTTACACCCAGCCCCCTCCCACTCTAGATTTCAGAGGTAGCTAAAGATGCTTCTCTTTCAAGAGGCTCTCACAGGTAGCCTCTTTTGCATTCTCCACCCCTGTTCCACCACTCTGAATTTAACATGCAATCTAATCTTATTAAAGATTAGAGGTGGGCACGGAACGAACATTTTTTTATTTCCGTTATTTGTTAGTCGTTCTGTTACGTAATGAAATGACAAACGAAAATTGTGATGAAAATGCAACAAAATGAACAGAACCAATTGTGGTCGTTACGTTTCGTTTCCATTAATGGCGACACGCAATGAAATGAGCTGTTTTAAATGTTAAAAAACGCCCTGGACATCCGTAAAAATGCAGCAATAATTATTTATATTTTCTGATAATACCTACCAGGGGGGTTGGGGTCCTTAAAAGGTGCATTTATGTCTTTTCTCAGATCACTGTATTTTTTCCCTTTAAGGGGAGTTAGGGGACATCGACCCAAAATGGCTCCCAGTTGCCTAATATTGATTGATTTCTTGGGTATTAAAACACCCTGGACATCTGTAAAAATGCAGTGATAATGCAATAATTATTTGAAATTATTACCTACCAGGGGGTTGGGGTCCTTAAAACGTTTGTTTTTGTCTTCTCCCATCGCAATGTATTTTTATTTTCCCTTTTAAATGGATATCACCACCAGCCACAAAATGGAGGCAAGCCATGTGATGGGATCATGTTAAACCAATACCATGCCCAGGTTGCAGACTGGGCAGGTCTGGCAGCCACAGAGGGCATAAAAAGCTCTGGCAGCCCCCATCCTCCTTGCAGTCTCCGGTGGGAGTTAGGGTGGGATTGCTGTCTCTGCGACTCTAGCTTCAGTCCTGCAGCCATCCTGTGTGTGTGCATGCGTACCTCTCAGTGAGTACCCTCCCTTGCCCCGCAGTGCAGTCACTCTGTGGCTGCCTTGCACCCTGGGCAATGCCCACCGCTGCCTTTGCAGCCTGCTTGCGTGCCTAGTCTATACTGTGTCTCTGCCAGCACCCATTTTTTTAGTGTTTTCCCTCTGGTCTGGGGCGTTGGAGGACGCCCACTCACGGAAATGCTTTTAAAAAATCATGCAAAGAGCAAGTAGAAATGACAAATGAAAAAACAAAAAACGGAAACAATTTTTTTCCAAAAATTCACAACAAACGGAAACGAACCGAAACAGACCTCTCAACGACAAACGAAAAACTGAAATGCCATTTTTTTTATTCGTGCCCATCTCTATTAAAGATCATGTTCATCTAGGCCTATGTCACTTTTCCAGAATGCTTGGTTAGGCTATGTTTGAAGTGTTATGTATTTATTTTGCTGTTTTTTATGGAAACTGCCCAGAATGATGCTGCACATTAATGGGGTGACATATATGTACAAACAAAGAATCACTCAGTCAGAGGCCCATGGTGTACGTGTGTGCCATGCAGCTATTAGAAGTGGGGAAGTTATATGGAGTTACTTGGCAAACTTAATTTCATCCTAGGGAAGAGAGTACAAGGAATACATGGGGATTCCAAGCTGGACTTCTAACAGCTGAGAGCCTCTTCCTGTTGTTCACATTCTCTTTCTCCCTATTCAAATCTCAGCTTCTTTCTTTGTGAAGAATGTCTGAAGTATGTGTGTAACTCAGAGAAGGTCAACCACCTCTGGTCCCAGCAGATGGTAAAGGAAAAGAGAAAGAGGAGCCACCACGATTAAATCCTTAGTCTAAAATTCGTCATAATAGCCCTATCTGTCAAGCTGGTCAAGAGCTGTCCAAGAGTTTGCATGGTTCATGGATGATTAATTATTATAAACAGTTGCCAGCTTTTGGGGTTATTTAATGATAGCTATGTTCATATGCCCGTCTGTCAAAGAAAATGAAATTAAAGTTTGAACTTACCTCCTGGGGTCTGGGGAAAGCCGAGAGCGTCGTAGTTGATGCTTTCTCCTTACCTTCCTCTCAAGAATGGGTTAACTGCTGGGAGGTTAAACAGGAACCCCTTTGGCTTAGGAATCCATTAGCTAATGGGTGTGTAAAACCGTCACTAAGTTCTGTTTGTTCCTTAACACCATTAAGGAACACCTGCTGTGTGGAGGAACTCACCTGACAAGTAAGAGTGATAGTTGAAATAAAATATATATTAAGAGCTGTTAGAAGGTTGCTGCATGTTGCTTAACACTCAGAGGGTATAACTGGGTTGCACCGAAGAGCAAAATGTTGCACATTGACATGTGGAGACAGAGCACACCGTTAGAAATATAGCTGTGAAATCATTTCCCACAGTCTAGCAATGCTGGTGCCAAGCAGAATGAGAAAGTAGGGCAGAGACGTTGTCCCCCAAACACCAACCAGGATCCAGTAAGATGGTTCTGCCTGTGGACAATTTATAGGAAGGAAGGAGAAGGTGGTCCTTTGTATATAAGCAAAGAATAAAATAAAATAACAAGAGGAAAGCACGCACAAGAAAGAGGAAAAGAGGTGCTGATTTGCATTGCATTGCTTATGAAAATTTATGTGCACAGATACAGAACCACAAGTGATTTTTATAGTTTAGACAGAAATTACAATATATTTCACACAAATGGGACAACTGGGATCCCTAAGATGTGTCCTTGCTGACTGCTGTCCAAGTGCTCAGTGTGTATGAACAATGAATGATGTCAAGGGCAGGGCGCCACTTTAAATGGAGGACTGCATTCTCCAAAGGAGGGCATAATGGCCAGCCGAGTGGAGTCTCCTTCATATGCCTGTCTGTCAAACCCTTAGTAACTCTCTATGTAAGCTCCTATGCTCTATTTCAGAAGGCTACAAAGACCCTGCCTTAGTAACTGTCTTCTTGGAACTAGCGCGGTCTGCAGTGGGAGAGAGGAAGTTCTGAAACACAATGACCTGTGGCTGTGATTCACTCAGTTTTCTGGACTTTCCCCCAGACTTTCAAGTTAATTGCAAAAATCCCTCAGCAGCACCATGCATTCCTGTTCCTTCTATTGATATGAAACAGATAGGGAAACTACACTGTAGATTCAGAAAGGTAGCCAGTATCTGTCCCCATGTTACTTTTTTTTTATGGAAGAGGAGGTAGGCATGAGTGAAATTCATAAAGATTGATTAAGATCGAGCCAGGGGGCCCTCTTGAAAGAGTCATCTCTCAAGGAATTGAGAGGGATGGCTTGTAGACATAGGGCAGTGATGGCGATCCTATGGCATGGGTGCCAGAGGTGGCACTCGGAGCCATTTCTGTGGGCACCCGACATCACCCCTTCATAACCCCCTGTATACAGGTTAAATTACTGTATTGGCACTTTGCAAAAATATTAGTGGGTTTTGAATTGCAGTTTGGGCACTTGGTCTCTAAAAGGTTTGCCACCACTGACATAGGGCCTTCTCGGCAGCTGCCCCCAAACTATGGAATGCCCTCTTGAATGAGAGCCACCTGGCACCAACATTGATGACATTTCATCAATGTTTTTAATTTTTTTTAAATTGATACAATATAAGTGGTGGGGTCCTCTGGTGGCAATTTTAGTGTAATGATTTTAGTGTAAGGTTTTTATTATTGTTTGAATTATTTATTGATATTTTATGTTTTAACTGTTTTAATTCTTTTGATTGTAAGCCGCCCAGAGACCTTTGGGTAGGGGAAGCATATAAGTTGTAAAAATAATAAATAAATAAATAAATAAATAAATAAATAAATAAATAAATAAATAAAACCTCATGCCCAGGTCTTTCCAATGTTAATCACATAGTATTGCCTTTCAAAATATAATCTAAGGGTCCTTTCTTCACCCTTTGTTGTTCAAGAACAGGGTTGATGTTTATGAAATTTCTGACTCTTTCAGCCACACTCCACACATAACCATAACCCAGTGGTTTTCAATCTTCCTAATGCTGCAACCATTTAATACAATTCCTCATGTTGTGGTGACCCCTTGCCCTGCTTGGAAGAGACCACAAGCCCCCTTTGGCAGGCCATAGATGCAGATGCCATAGAGAACTACCCTCTACAGGCACCCTTAGCCAATCTCAGCTTCTGGTGTCATTGACTGACATCCGCTCCAACCTACAAAGCTGTAACTTACTCTTCCGCCCGGGGACCTCCGCCCCCCCCCGACCCAAGCCATTTGTGCCTTTTTCTTCACTGGCTCATGGAGACCCCTGTGAAGTGGTCGTTCGACCCCCAGGTTGGGAACCACTGCCCTAACCTCTTATCATTTGGATAGCTTGCACATTGGTAAGGACAGAAAGAATCACATGAGTCTTCCAAGAAGCAGAAGGGTTGTGACGTTAGCAAAGGATTCTTTCATACTGCAATTAGAGAACTGTTCTCCAGGGGTCCAAGTGTATAACTACAGGAAGACAATCTATGATCACATGACAGCAGTGGGACTGTAAAAATGCCCTTGCCTAAAACCTGTACAGCTCTTTCGTTTCATGGCTTACTTCCACATATGAATTCTCCACACTTAAGGAGAGGCCTGTGAATGTATATCTCCAAACACTTTGCATCACAACTGGATCTAAGAGAGGGGCTTTGGCCTGTCTCTACAGCTCTCTTGGAATAGGTACTGGGCTCCCCCTTTCCATTATTGTTTAGCTGCCCTCAAAATAATTAGAAAGCAATGACAAAAATTATGATGCAAATTAATCTGGAAAGTCTAACTGAAGTCTGCATTCAATTAACATTATTAAAGGCCATGCTAATGTGGAGCTGAACCACTTTTTCATCAAGAATGTTTGTCAGGTAAGGTCAGGCTGACTCAGGACTTGAACAGAAACCACCTTGCTGTTTGCTGGGATGGATACTCTAAAAGACAGGCCAGCTTGCCAAGGAGATGGCACTGGAAAATCAACAGAATCATACTGTTGGAAGAGGGCCTTTTATTACAACCCCCTTCCATCCAGGAATCCGCATCACAGTGCTACCGACAGATGGCCATCCAGCCTCTGCTTAAAAACCTCCAAAGAAGGAGACTCCACCACCCTCCATGGCAGCATATTCCGCTGCTGGACAGATTTATCCATCAGGAAGTTCTTCCTTTTGTTCAAATGGAATCTCTTTTCCTGTAATTTGAAACCATTCCTCTGAGTCCTTTCAGATATTTAAGCATGGCTATCATATCCCCTCTCAATCTTCTTTTTGTAAGAGTAAACATTCCCGACACCCTAACCTGATCCTCATAAGACATATGTTCCAGACCTTTACCCTGCTGTCTCATGATCAATTTGTGGTCCACCCAGACTCCGAGATCCTTTGCACAGGTACTATTCACCACCCAGGTGTCTCCCATCCTATATCTATGCTATTCATTTTTTCAACCTAGATACAGGACCCTCCATTTCTCTCTGCTGAAACAGTCCATTAGCTTTGCCCAGCACTCTAACCTGTCAAGGTCATTTTAGATTTTTGTCCTCTCGTCTAGGGAATTAACAACCCCTCCCAATTTGGTATCATCTGCAAATAGAGATGGGCATGACTTGGAAAAAATTTTTTTCGAGTTGTCGTTTTTCGGGACGGGTCCGTTTCGGCTCGTTTCCGTTTTTCGCGAAATTTTTCAAAAATTTGTCATTTTGTTTTTTCGTTTTTTCGTTTGTCGTTACTGCCGCGATTTAGCACGACTTGACTTCCCAGAGCATGGGGTAGGGGGTAAGGGCTAGGCTTAGGGTAACGGTTAAGGTTAGGGTGGGTTAGTGGGCTGTACCTCTGGGTGCCTCTGGCCCACTAAGAACACAGTGTACTGGCGTATGGGTTCGGGTTCAGGTTAGGGTTAGGGTTTAGGGTTCGGGTTTGTGGGCTTTTAATGCCCTCTCTGGCACACCCAGAAGTCTCAGCAAAACCTGGCCATGCGATTGGTGGAATGGCTCCAAAAATTTGCATGGTCCCATCCCATGGCCAGCCCATCATTGCGCGTGCACAGGTGTAAAAAAATAAAAATAAAATAAAATAAAATAAAATCAACGGAGACGTATTTTGGCAAGACAAACCCACTGCTGCTACTGTAAAAATTCAAGCATTTAAAATAGCTAATTTTCGCATGTTTCTGTGGTGCTTTGTTGTGTTTTTGGACCACGATTTCAAAAAAATATTGCGGTCGCCATTTTGGATTCCCCCGCCCGCACACCGCATGGCAAAGGCAGACGAGACGATGCCCCCCCGCCTGGTACCAGCAGCGCAGCAGTAGCACCAGCCAAGGAGAGGGGGGGCGGGGAAACCCCCCCCCAAATAAAACACCCTTCTGGCCTGGTAGGTGCCCTCAGACAGTTTTCGCCTGCTTTTAGGGCCGGGAATCTGGGTTTTTTTTTAACTTTTAAAAACTTTTTTTCTGTGCCGCTTGGCATCGCGGAATCGCCACGATGCCAGGAACGACAATGACAAATCAGACCCAATTATTCTTTAGGTGGTTTGAGTTCAAGTTCTGGCGGAGTAATTCCCGTTACCGTTTCCGTTCCATAACGGAAACAAGTAACGGAAACGGAAATGAGAATTCCGCTAAGTCGTGCCCATCTCTATCTGCAAATTTAATCAGTCTACTTTCTATTCCTTCATCCAAATCATTAATAGAGATATTGAATAGTACTAGACCCAGAACAGAACCCTGGGGCACCCCACAGATTGTACCCACAGGTCACATCTCTCCATGCTGAGGAGAAGCCATTTTCATCACCCGTTTGGTACGATCAGTCAACCAATTACAACTCCACCTAACAATAGCAAATTGTACTTCTTGTATTTCTTCTCTGTCTCTCTTTCATGTAACAGATATAATTTTCACCATAGTTCCCAGTGACAACCGTTGCTAACTCCCATCTCTCTTTTTTTTAAAAAAAATCAAATGGTGAGGGGTGTATGTTTGGTGTATGTTTGTAGAGCTTTCTGACTAATAGGGTTTTTCTTTCACAGCTTCCCTACACAAGAAAATGGTTTAGAAATTGGAACATAAATGTATAGTCTGGATCCTGCACAGTGAGCATAGCAACATTAGTTTACCTGAGAGGTTAAAGGGGGTGTATGTTACTCTGTTACTCTCCAACAGGCAGCCCAATTGTCCTTTGATGCAGTGAGTGTAACAATGCAGGGCTTTTTAAGATGCAGCTGGAGAAACAGCTAGGAGGACTGGCCCTCCAACAATTCAATAAGAGCAGAGGTTTCCCTCCACCACAGAAAGGTCCCCTGTAACAATTCTTCTGAGAGATCTGGCCCACAGCTTCCTGGATGATCCCTAACCATCCAGGAAAAGGAGGATTGAAGGTCAGAGCCAGACACAGCCAAGGGGCAGAAGAGGTAGGAGCTCAGAGGACTAGAATACCTACCAAGGTGAATTATGGGAAGAGGTGGGTCAGAGGACCTGCCCTCTGAAGTCCCTGTAGCCTAGATCCTATCCTTCAGAGGGCCTCCCATAATATAAATCATATGCTCATCTTATGCGACCCTCTTGCACCAGCTAATTCTACATGAAGGAAGTTTCTGTTGGAATTAGTGCATAGTGCATGTATAGTTACCCTTCCCTTTTGTAAAACTAATTTATTTATTTATTTATTTATTTTCACTCTTGTATACTGCCCTATTCCCACAATGGGGACTCAGGGCGGTTCACAACATCAAATAAAAACAGATAAAATCAGATACAAACAACAAACAACAAATTAGCTAAAACAGTGGTGTCCAAGAGTAAATAAGCGGGTTAAAAAAAAAATTAAACTGATCGGGTCCCTAGACATCGCTGTAGGCTTCTCGGAAGAGAATGGTCTTGAGGTTCTTTTTAAATGCCGCCAGCGAGGGAGCCTGCCGTAATTCACTAGGGAGTTTGTTCCAAATAGTTGGTGCCACTACCGAGAAGGCCCGTCCACGAGTGCTGACTTTACGGGCCTCCCTCGGAGTAACTGTCCGCAGTGAAAGGGCCACTGAAGTGCGGGTGGGCTGGGCCAGATCTAATTGTCGGGAGAGACGCTCCGTCAAATAAGCCGGGGCCAAGCCATGGAGGGTTTTGTAAACCAAAACCAGCACCTTGAACCTTATTTGGGAGGCAACGGGTAACCAGTGTAGGCGAGCCAGGATAGGGGTGGCGCGGTCATATCGGCACGCGCCAACCACCAGCCTGGCTGCCGTATTCTGGACCCGCTGCAATCGCTGAACAAGGTTCAAGGGAGGCCCATGTAGAGAGCATTGCAGTAATCCAGCCTCGACATGACCAGCACCTGTACCACAGTCCTCAAGGAGCCCTCATCGAGGTATGGGCGAATCTGGGCGATAAGCCTTAGATGGTAAAAGGCCGACCTGACCACGGCTGACACCTGAGAATCCAGGGTCAGATCCGGGTCCAGGACGACACCCAGATTCCTCACTCTTTGCACCAGCTGGAGGGCGGACCCGCCCAGACTGGGAAGAGGGCCACAGTACCCCTCCGACGAGCCCCAGAAGAACATAACCTCAGTCTTGCCTGGGTTGAGCTTGAGTCTGTGGGTCCTGGTCCAGTCCAGTACCGCAGCCAGGCAACGATCAAGGGTCCGGACGGCCTCCACTGCACAGTGGAAAAGGAGAGATAGAGCTGCGTGTCATCAGTGTACTGATGACAGCAGACTCCATAACTCCGGATGATCTCAGCCAGCAGCTTCATATAGATGTTGAAGAGCATTGGGGAGAGTGACGACCCCTGAGGCACCCCACAAGAGAGTGTCCAGGGAGCCGACAGCTCACCCCCCAAGCTCACTCGCTGGGTGCGGCCCCCAAGGAAGGACCGGAGCCAGCCCAGGGCCTGGCCCCCAATCCCAACTTCCGAGAGCCGCTCCAGAAGGATACCGTGGTCGACGGTATCAAAAGCCGCTGACAGGTCGAGAAGGACCAGCAGGGTAGAGCAACCCCTGTCAGCCCTCCTCAACAGATCATCGTGCAGCGCGACCAGAGCCGTCTCGGTCCCATGACGCGGCCTGAACCCGGACTGGAAAGGATCCAGGACATGGTTCTCCTCCAGGAATGACTGGAGACGCAGGGCGGCGACTCGCTCAATCACCTTGCCCAAAAAGGGAACATTGGCTATGGGACAATAGTTGGACAAATCGTCCACAGCCAAGCTGGGTCTTTTAATAATGGGCTTCACCACCGTCTCCTTCAGAAGACTGGGAAAGATCCCGTCTCTGAAGGAGGCCGAGGCAATCAGTGAAGCCCATTTCGGCATGCTCCCCCCTGCGGTCTTAATCAACCAGGAAGGGCAAGGGTCGAACGGAGAGGCCGCAGGCCTGCAATGTCCCAAGGCCCTGGAGGCATCCACAGTTGTAACAGGCCCAAACTCAACAAACCGAGGCGACCGAGGCGGCCCGGCACTGGCCATGACAGGGGCCGGACCAGAGCAACCGGAGTCCAGCTTGGAACGGATGGCCTCTATCTTGAATTTAAAATAGGCTGCGAATGACTCACTAGTGAGCAGAGCTACCAGTAGTAGTTGCCGCGTGGTTTGTTGCTTTGTCATCGGTGTTTTACCCTTTCCCCCACTCCCTCACTGTGTTCCATCTTGCCTGAGGTTTTGCCCTGATTACCTTATTTTATTGGGTTTTTTTTTCTTTCTTGTTAGGTGTTGTGTTTATTTATACTTATAGTTTGTTACAGTTATTTTATTTTGCTTAGCTAATACTAAGAAATTCAATTCATTAAATGTGCTTCTGTATGCACATGCAGAACCACAAGAGGATATCCCGTTGAGCAGGAAGTGACTGCTACCATTTTCCGCTGGCAAGGTGGACACAATATTGAGCAGCAATATCAAGCCATTTCCTGGCATTTTGAATCACGGATATAGAAGTGTGACACAGTTTAGCACATTAATAAGCCAGAAGGTTTTGTTTGTTTGTTTGTTTGTTTGTTTGTTTGTTTGTTTGTTTGTTTGTTTGTTTGTTTGTTTGTTTGTTTGTTTGTTTGTTTGTTTGTTTGTTTTGAAGAATCTTCTAGGTTTCTCTTTGGAACAACAGGCCAGACCGGGGGGGTGGTGGTGGTGGTGGAGTGGCAATAGACTACCACAACTCCATCCGTCTTGCTAGATGCCATGTTCCCCAGGTGCAGTAATGAATTGGATGAGGATGAACAAAATGAAACTAAACCCAAACAAGACAGAGGTGCTCCTGGTCAGTCAAAAGGGAGAACAAGGGATAGGGATGCAACTGGTACCAGATGGGGCCACCCTCCAATTTAAAAAAAGAGGTATGCAGCTTAGGGGTGCTCTTGGACTCATCCCTGAGCTTGGACGTCCAGGTCATGGCTGTGGCCAGAAGCGCATTTGCACAATTAAGGCTAGTAAGCAGGTTATGTCCGAGAAACCAGCTTTGGCCACAGTGATACATACCCTAGTAACATCCCGGCTACACTACTGTAATGCCCTCTATGTGGGGCTACCGATGAAAACCCTCAAGCCTGGGTCCTAGCTACCTGTCGAATCTCACAAGATGAACTGACTCCGGTGTTAAGGTCACCAGGAGAGGCCTTTCTCTCCATCCTGCCACCCTCGCAGATATGTCTTGTGGGAACCCATGAAAGGGCCTTCTCAGCTGCTGCGCCCAGACTCTGGAACTCCCTCCCACTTGAGGCCAGGACTGCCTCTTTTTTGTTGTCTTTCTGGAAACAGGCAAAGACCGTTCTCTTCAGGCAAGCTTTCCCTGAGTAATGGTCTATCTAGTATGTGTTTTTTATATGAATCTACAGGATCACATAGACTTTGTGTTTATAATGTATAACCTCATGGGTTTACATTGACACTATGTTTTCAATGTTATTTCCATCACTCATCACTTTTACATGGAACTTTACTCCCCTTTAACTGCTTGTGTTCTTTTGTAGCTTTAAGGTGATAATGCTGCAAGATGTCCCTCAATTCCTTGTTCTCAAATACTTGAACTTATCTTGATTGTAGTGGACTGTATATTATCCCTCATTCTGTAAGCCACCTTGGGTCCTTTTTCCAAGGAGAAAGGTGGGGTAAAAATACTCTAAAATAAAATAAAATAATAAATCTATTCCTTGTTGCCTAATTTTTCAGGGATACCACCAGTAAACAGAGTACCCTTAAATGCAAGTTTGCATCTATGTGTCATCAGTTGATAACTATTCCATCAAGCCATAGGTTGCAAGTCTTAAAAAGCTATATACAGATCATAGATAATGTGCTGGGACTAGCCCTCACATATGCTTACAACACTTGATTTGTGGCTGTGGCTGATAAGTAAGTCAACCCCTCAGAAACAATATACTGTAGCTTAATAGTTGGGTTCTGGATTGGGAGTGGGATCAAAATTTGAATTCCCATTTAGCCATGAAACTCACTGGGCACCTCTATCCACCCAGTCAATCTCAATAAAGGGTTATTTCGAGGACTATGCAAGTGAAGAGCTTGCCTTCTTGAAATTATTGGAAGGAGGGCAAGTAACAAGTAGAAAAGTCAAATGTGCTTCTGTGATGGCTTGTTCACTTGATTGCATTCATCAAGTGATAAACACATCCATATGAGCTGATGAAACTGTTTGGATGAGCAGCGAAACATTTTTATCTCTCAAAAAGAAGTCCAGTGGCCATGACTCAACTTCCAGATAAACTCACCTGGATGACTGAGAATCTTCACAGACACATCCATATGAAGGAAGTTACAACACTGCTATTACCTCAAGAGCAGAGGCATAGCTAGGGTTTTCAGTGCCCAGGGACAAAGTCATTTTGTGCCCTCCCAGAGACAAGGAGGGGCTAAGGTGCCACGTAGAAGGCAGAAGTGGTGGCCAGGGAGCCCTCCACACTGGCCCTGGCAGGTCACCCACAACACGCCTTCTTGTGGCTCATGGGCGGGGAGCTGTTTGGCACCTAGTTTGGTGCCCCCAGATGCTGCGCCCAGGGACAGATGTCCCGCCCTTGCCTCCCATAGCTACGCCACTGCTCAAGAGCAGTAATTCCCTGCTGATCCTCTCAGCCAAAACTCAGCTGCCTGAAGCAGACCTTCAGCTGCTTTCCCCACTGTTTTATACAGATTAAAATTGTTCACCAATTTAGGCATGAATTCCTGTCTTCATCTAGCTTTCAAAAATCTTTCCACCTGGAACAGCCTGCTTCACTTGGACAAGGAAGTGGGAGCTCTGAATGGGATTAGGGCTCTGCCAATGAGAAGTAGCTCCTCACTGTGTATCAAATGATTAGCTGCTCTTCAGATTTTAACACAAAGCTCCATGTATTTGCACAGAAATTCCCAGTGCGGTGTAGTAGCCAAAGCAATGGACTAGGACTCCGAAGAATAAAGTTTAAATCCCCACTTGGCCATGACAACTCACTGGGGGAGAAAGGGTAGAACTGGTAAAACAGCTCATTAAATATCTAACTTACATCAAAAGCCCTATTAGGCTTGCTATAAATCAGTTGTGACTTGATGGCACACCACACACATGCACAAGAGGTGGGCACGAACCATTTCATCCCGGTTCATAAAGGCAGTAGCTCCCCTTGTCCTCCTTTCAGCCTTCAACAGCCACTCACTTGGCCCAGTTTGCTAACCCTTTGGCATTTTCTCACTGCTTTTTTTCCACTTATGACTCAAGCTTCTCTGCTCCCACCCTCCTGGCAGATTTCCCACTTTGGCAAAAAGGAAGGGTAGAGAAATCTGAGCTGTAGCCAGGAGGAGAAAATCAGTTGAGAAGCTGCGGGAAACTAGCAGACTGGGCCAGGTTTGTGCTCATCTCTCACACATTCACTAACACAAAACTATAATAATAATAATAAAATTTTTATTACAGTCATTGATCAGCAAGGCAAAAGTATTATTATTATTATTATTATTATTATTATTATTATTATTATTATTACACAAAACTATAGACCCGAACATGGAAATGACTGGATATTAATTTCCTCATAGCAGTAGGGCTATTATGGAAGATGTATTATGCTTTAGCAGTTCCTCTTGTTCATTTTTTTTTAAAAATACCTGTTTTGTACTGCTCAGTCACACAGAGCTGTAGTGTGTTTGTTGTCCCCAGCTCTACTTAATGTAGATTGGGGGTCTCGCACTTAATGGGAGACAGTTTAGCTGAGAGGGCAAAAATCTTCCCTTCCCTTCCTGTTGAAATCTTCCCTAGCAGTAACATAATACAACATTATTGGACTTAGGTATGGTGCTGTCTGTCAGCTGTGGTTCCAGGCAATTCATGGTATAATTTTATATAATTCATGTTTATTTTTATTATTATATTTACTGTATTTTTATGTTGACTTTACATTATTTTATGAGTTATTTTTTTGGGGGGGGGGTGCATTGTATTGTATTGACTGTTGTTAAAAACCCAGAATGGCCTCACTGCCAGATGGGCGATGTAAAAAATCCAATAAAATAAATGGTATGCAGCAGGCTTCTAATGAGCAGAAAGGCAACAAGATATCCTTTCCCCCCATAACTACTGATACTGAATGTTGGACAATGAGGAATATTTTCTAACCTTGTGACACACAGCCCCAAACTCTGCCTCCACCCAGGATATGATACATCAGTGGGTGGCCCTGTTTCAGTGTCAGTTCTCGTTCTAAGCTCTCCCCACTCAAACGCACCAAACTAGCCTGTAACTCAGCCAGCTGAATCACATGATGGTTTGGGAAGTCCCTCATTCCTGCTGTCAAGAGCTAACTGTACTTCCTTCATCCTTCCCTTGAGGATTATAGATCCCAATTATTCTTTACATTCTGAAAGTCCAAGATGCTTAGGAGGAAGTTCTTCTCCAACCATTTTTAAAAAAATCAATTAATTGACTCATAAATGTATCTATAACTTGATTGTTTTCAGATATACTTATTTTTATGGACATGGTTTATTTCCAGATGGATAGGAATGTTCAACTTTCCCTCTATTTTTCCTTCCTGCTGCTTCAGAGCCTCGCCACATGCCAGTGCAGAAGGGTGGAGCTTCATCCAGAAAGGGACATTAAAGGAATAATGGCTCAAGCTCTCTTGGACCTAATTCCTACCTGCTGCTACCCGGGAGGCCTAGGTCATAGTGGGAGACACTGTCCTGCTGTCCACTGGCCTCTATAAAGGGCACCATAAAGAACTGCACCTCCCACAAAGATTGGGGCCTCCCAGGGAACCTAGCACTGAAGACAGCCTGGAAGCTGCAAGGACAAAAACATTGTGCCTAAACACTTGGGAGATAATTTTCTGTGTGTAGTATTTTATCTGGCTAGACCATAAGAGATTCACAGTATCCTATTCCCTTCCCCGACACCACACAGGCCATTTTTGTTGTGTTATATTTTGCAGGAGAACGCCACAGATGCCTCCCCCTCCACCCTCCACCCTCCCACCCCGCCCAGGCTCATCAGGTGCCTTGGTCAGCTTAGCGGAGCCAAATGAATAAAATACACACCAGGGAGCTGCAGTCACAGACAGGAAGTAACTTTAATTAAATATTGTGAAAGTTGAAAAGTTTTTACAGCTTGAATTTCTGCAAAAAAATTATAACAATCTCTACAGTAGTTAGTTTTCTCTAACAATAGAACTGTACAGTGTTTGTGTCTATTCCAAAAGGTTTCATTAAGAAGGTGAAAGATTAGTCGATTCAGAGATGACTTAATTTTAGATGCAGTCTGATATAATGCAGAGGAAAGAGGCATCCTTCACACCACCCAGCCAACATCAGGCTTCACTTGGTAAAGGCTGAGACATGACAATTTCCACTTAAAGCCATATTCTGTGAAGAGCAACATCTTTAAGGATCATGTAAAAGTCATAAGGTCTATTTTGGGTAAGGAGATTTCTTTTTTTTAAATATAAATTTAATTCCCACCCACCCACCCCAACCCCCCAGCGCGCTATAAATACTTGGAGACAGAAACAAGTTCTACATATTGTCAAAGGCTCTTTGGACATTGAAGGAAAGGGCTATAGATGTGTATGACTTCAAATGAGTGTCTGGATAGGTGCCACTGTTTCTGAATGGGGGGGGGGGTCAGTGGAGGATATCACCGGGCAAAATATGGCTTTAAACTTGATTACATTGCAGTGCCATTGCTTACTATGTGACTTAGAATAAATGCTTGGACTATAGAGAAGCAATACATTGAGATCCTTATATTTTTTTCCAGTTTCTTTATGTGTGAATGTGTTCTTGCTCCATTTGGGGGGAGGGGGGGACCTTATGGAATTTCTTTTTCTTTTTCTTTTTACTCTCCTCCTCCCTGCCCCCTGCTTCCAAAATGATCACACAGTGACATCTGAGTGAAATCCATTGCAGGATCCATACAGGACGCATGCATGACTGCAGCATTGTTGCTCATCTAGAAAAAAAAGTCGCATTGTCTTAAGGTAACAAAACAGTCCTTTTGTGCTTTTCATATTCCTTTTGTTTCCTTAAAATGTAAGTGATGACTGACAGTTCTGGTGCGCAGCACAATGTACAAGTGAAATGGATATGATTTGCATTGTTAAGGCATCCAATCTGCTGGTTTATATTTATGTGAAAGACAGAGGAAATATACAAGCAGACAAGAAAGAAAGTATGTTCATTGATTTCTATGAAGTTTCTCCCCATGTTTAATGCACAAAAAATGCGTCACTCCAAAGGGGAGAGATTCCATGCATATTAATAGAGTAAAACAGCATTAGTTTTTTTATAAGCCTCAAAAGCAAAGGATACTTTTTAAAATCTACATAACTAAATGCTACAAGAATAATATGCTACTTTTTGCCATATATTGGGGAGGGGGGAACTTCTTAACTTACAAATAATACAAAAATAGACAATGGCTTTTCAGTGAAAATAAAACAAAAAAAATGGAAGCATGTTTTAAAAACAATGACTAAAAATGCTATAAATGAATTGTATTAAAATCACATTTCAACAGCTAATACACCTGTGAATGTCCAAACAAATTAGCACTTTTCACATAGCAAACATACACAATAAAATAAACGGGGATGCTGCAAGGGGGGGGAAGCAATGTACAAATTCCAAAGATAAATACATTATTTATATGGATATTTTACAAAATTCTTCTTTTAAAAAAAACTTTTCCCCCTTTAATTCGTTTTGCAAGCATGTGCAATCTTAAAGGTAGTGAGCTTGGTTTGCAAAATATGCTGTATCTCTTTTGCCCATGTGTGAGCGTGTGTGAGACTGGAAAACTATCTTAAGACATTATTACATTGTATAAATAGATCATTAACTTTGGCCAAAAAACAAATCAAAAAGAAAATCTACAGTATTCATTTACGTACAAAACTCAATGTGAAAGGTGAGGGGGGATCCATGGTTTCTGGCAATTTTCTTTGACAAAAACAAAACAAAACCCAACAACAACAACAAAACATTTCCCAAGTAATGAGAGCTAAATTCCTGTAAATGAGGGTTTATTTCACAATCTTCACATAACTCTCCTGTCATTTCACCTTTCTTTTGTTTTATATTTCTAGAAAAAACACAACTACCTGTTACTTAAGGGATTATGTTTCAGAGTGAAAGGATTGGCTGGTAGAAAAATAACTGCAGCTCAGAAAAGACATGGGTTTGGGGTTTTTTTTGTCTGGGTTTTTGGGGTGTCTGCACCAAGGCTGTTCTCTCAGATGGCAGGGTGATTTGGGGCTTTGCTCCTTGACCCTGACTTTGTTTGTTTTTAAAGAAATACAATGGAAGGTAAGGGAACTTCAGGGTATGCACAAACTTAAAGTAGCTCACACTTGTGCCTTTATCCCATCCTTTCAAATCCTTAAGAGATCTGTATGCATGGATAGGGTTAAACTGTATTTAGGGAGGCCACTAGTTTGGGAAAGTCTGATAGAAGCAAAAGACTGAGAGCAGTATTAATTGAATTCTGCAGTTTTCAGAATTATATTCAGAGGCACTGGCTTGCCACGGTAACAGTGGCATACCCATGGCCTTAGCTACATGTTTGCTAATTTTCTGTCCTGTATTATTTACAGAATCATCTAAGCACAATGTTGTAAGAAAAGGGGACACCAAGCAGAATTTTTATTGTTTTAAAAATCTCACTGAGTCCTAATGAGTGACCTATATCTGTATGCGTGTGTTCTTATGTGTGCACATACATAGATACATCCACCCTTCCCACATTAGCAAATTAAGGTGTCAGAGGCTAAGTTACACATATGAGAGCCAACCGTGAATTGGAACATCCACATTTACTGTTCTAAAGAAAAACAACCCCCTAACTGGCACTTCTACATCTGTTCCATTCAAATTCACTCTTAGGCATGGCCACATCACCTCCCTTCATTGTGATTTCTTTTAAAAATCTCAAGGTGGAGCTCAGCAATGGTGTCTGTCCTCTCATTAGGATTTGTAAAAGACAAAATGGCGACAGAGTCAGAAAAGATATAACTGGATTTTCTTCATGGCATTCTATAAATCTTGTTCCCAAGTACTCAGGATGGAACGCTGAAATCGGCATCTTGCACTTGCAGACTCTGGGTGAATGTCAATATTATTTTGAAAGGATGGCGCATTAAGTTTTGTTTGAATTTGTTTAAAAACTTTGCAGCTATTGTGAAATTCTCCCTTTCTCCCTTTTTTTGTAATTTTAATTTTTAAAAAGGCCTGAGTTAAAAGTTCCACGCTGGGACTTGTGTCAGACTTTGTTCTGAAGCAGAATCCAACTTCTCCATTAGTTTGCTTCTTCAAGGCAATTCTTTCACATGGGGGGGACTATCATGCCAGATATAGCTGTTAAAAGAGAATGGTGGTACGGGGGAAAGGGAGAGGGGAAGAAGAAAAAGAGAGAAGTGTCAGGCTTGGTAAGATAACATTTATTCCAAACACTTGGTAGCTACTAGCAGTTCATTCACCTATACCGCTCTTCCGATTTACACATTGCGCAAAAGCTCGGGAACGGAACATTATTTTCGAACTAAGGCAGCCACCTTGGAAGGGCTCCTTTCAAAATAATAACCCCAGAAAACATAAGTGAGAATGCACCTTAAGGCTAAACAGAGTATCCATGTAACCAGGCTCTCAGCCACACATAAGCAAGTGAAGTTGCTTAACGAAGATGAATCCCTAATCCCCAAATGCAAAGGTTATTTAGACATTTTCATATCAGTACTTTTAGTTTCAGCATATTACAATGTAAGTTCTGTTCAAAGGAACATTAAAATAATAATTTTGAGAAGCATAGAAATGGTCCTTCTTCCAATATTTTATTTAATTGTTCTTGAAGTCAGGAACAGGAAAAGAGTTATTTTGCCCTGTATGGAGACTGGATGTCGTTAAAAAGACATTTTTAAGGCACCCCACAGATGTGAACATAGAATAGCAACATGCTTGGATGGCACAGAAGTTACAGGTGTAACAGTAATCTCAAGCTAACTATATAAAAGGTTAACAAGACAAAGCTGGTGTGTCTAGTTTCATAACCTGTTTCTGAAAGGGGGCAACTAAATGTTTTCAGAATGCCCAAAAGAAGAGGACCCTGTATAAGCAACAGGTGTGAAATGGCTGCCAAAGGGGCCAAACAAGGTAAGGGTAGCTTGCCCAGTTCACTGGTATGGACAAATACCTCCAGTGAAATGGCTGAGCTATCTCTAAGCTCATCAACATCCAGACTGCCCTCTGCTCCTCCCACCCACCCACCCCCATGGTCAGAATTATACCGAAATTTTACTCCAGAGCAAACAAAATCATATGAGTGGTTGCAGCAAGTCACCACTAATATGTACCACTCAATGACTGAGCATGGGATGAGGTACACGACTTGTTAGTTAGGTGCAATTTGCCACTGTGACTTAATGTAATTTTTGAAATCTCCATTGACTTTGCAAAGTGACTTAAAATATGTTCTAACATAACACAGAAGAGCATCACAAAAATAGCAGAATGCTGTCCTCAATAAAAATAAAAATAAAAACAAAAAAATTAAACAGGCCATTACCAGTTTCCAGAAAGTTATTTATAAGGAGACAAGGTAGGCCTTCCATGCATAATCACCATCCCCCCCCCCACATGCATTAATGGTCACTGCCAAAATTGTGATCCTAGATTTCATAAATTAATGGCACACTTGAGGAAGAAGTGTCTTCTTCCTTCTCGTGTAAATCTACTGCCAACCAGCTTCATTCCAGTCTCAAGCTCTAGAGTTTTGCACCATCTTCTCGCCTTCTGTAAACTATCATGGCTTCGAGCCCTTTACTATAATCTTCTCCTTGACACCAAGCGTACAAAGAAGGGTCTGTC
Organism: Phrynocephalus versicolor; assembly: GCA_023846285.1. Taxonomy (NCBI): domain Eukaryota; kingdom Metazoa; phylum Chordata; class Lepidosauria; order Squamata; family Agamidae; genus Phrynocephalus; species Phrynocephalus versicolor. Next base: position 68,530,131 of record JAHTLZ010000010.1, read on the forward strand.
TGTCATGATGCAAGCCAACTTGGAGAAGAGGCAGAACTCCCCTGCTCTCTTTCCTTGTTAAAATCTGTACAAGGAGGTGATTTCACAGTGACTTCAAGGCACATTTAGTGTATCCCTGCCTTGCTACGACATGCCTGCTGATGAAAACCTGGTTCACATGGAAGCAATGATGTTTCTAAAGTCACTGAACATACAAGTCTCCTACATTGTTTCATTTATCTGTAAGGCAGTAGCAGCTGTGACCCTGACGTACCTACAATGCAGCCGTGGGAGGCAATCATGCGACAAGGCCAGCTCAAGAGTTCACTCAAATTAATACTGCTGTGCAAAGCTGCCATCACGATGAGGCAGATTTCCACTTACAGTCATATTCCTCACTAAATGTATACATCCCGTCATATCAGATCATCCCCATATAAATCAGGATGTGTGCACTTTTAAAAACCCAGAGGAATCTGCAAGGATAATCTAGTCTCAACCCTGCCCAATGTGACCAATGGAAGCAAATATATTAGTACAACTGGGAGATGCACATGGTTCATAGTGATGCTTATAAAAGCAAAGTGTTCTGCTTATATACTGCCCCATGCCACTTCAAGTAGTGTCTGGGCAGTTTACAGTTTTAATGACCATATGCAGGCTACACATTGCCCCCCCCCCATTTTACCAACCTCGGAAGAATGGAAGGCTGAGTCAACCATGAGCCTGCTACCTGGGATTGAATCCCACGTCGTGAGCACAGTTTTAACTGCAGTACAGGCATTTAACTACTGTGCCACGAGGCTACCTTCTAAAAATGTCAGCTGCATGGTTATTTGTGAGAGGACAAAAACAGAATATTGACTCTGGAATGAAGTACTTCGCAGGGACATGATTTAAAATCAGAGCAGCCATCTCAAACATCTGGGTAAGTGATTTCAAGGGGAAGGACTTGGGCCCATGGTTTGTCCTAATTCAGTGTTCTTTAATTACCTCTGCTGTTATTTGATAAGAACCATGTCAAAATCGGTGGGGGCAGGGTGGGGAGGTTTGTGAAGGATGTGGAAGGGAATGTTTTCTCTACAAACATGACCATATGTGCATGAATTAGAAGACTAATCAGCAAGGGGAAGACGGTTTAAGCAAATGACAATGACTAAATGAGGAAAAACAAGAGAAGACAAGAATGCAAAATATATATGTGCAGCTGTGCAAGGCAGCCATCTTAAGGACATGACCTATTCCAGAAGCACAACAACCATTCCCTTGAAGACAAAAGAACAACCCTGGTGTCCTGGTGTCCCTGCTTTAAGGAAATTATTTTGAAGACCAGCATAATGTGAGCAAAATCATTACAAACTAGCCAGCTTTAAAACCTCTTGTGTCATTCTAATTAGTACATCAACGACTTTTAGAAGGAAGGCTTCATATGAAAATAAATAAATAAATAAATAAATAAATAAATAAATAAATAAATAAATAAATCCTCTAAAAACTAGGACCAACTCTCCCTCTCATCCAATGGCAACCCGAAATCTCCCCAACCCACCTGAATATTCATCTCACCTTCTCTTTGCAAGGGCTTAATGAGGCTCATGGCCTGAGCAAGGGGGAGAACCTCACCATAAAACTCCAAAGTGATGGCCCTGAGTAGTCTATAGTCCACATGCTTTTCATTATTCTGCACCACCTCGACTGGCATGAGCATTTGGAGCAACCCTAACTGAAAGACTGCCTTCCGCTGTAACAACCTGTCTAGTCTGTGAAGGTGTATGTGCACATACATTGCAACATCAGTTTGCTACAGAGGTGTAAGCAGGGTGTGCTGAATTATATTCATTGACATATCTCTGTGAAGATTCTCAGTCACCCAGGTGAGCTTTTCAGACACTCTAACCATGTAGGGATATCCAAAGTGGGCCTTCAACAAAGCAGTGTGCTGCCCCAGAAGAACAATGGATCAGCCTGAGACCCAGAGCCAATGAAAGAACCTGGTCATTCCCTACATGTCTGGGGTGTCTGAAAAGCTTAAAAGGATTTTTGGCAAACACCACATCCCTGTTTACTTCAAACACAATTAGACAGAGACTCATCCACCCAAAGGACCTGACACCAAAACACAAGCGGAGCAATATAGTATGTGTGGTCCAATGCTGTGAGGAGTGTGCAGATCTCTACACTGGAGAAACTAAATGGCCATTAAACAGGATGATGGCCCAACATAGGAGGGGCAGCAGTTCAGGACCAGAATCAGCAGTGTAACTCCATTTGAAGGACAAGGGGCACTCATTCAAAAATTAGGATGTACACATATTAGACAGAGAAGATGGGTGGTTTGAGAGAGGGGTCAGGGAAACCATTCATGTGTGTATTGAAAACCTCTCTCTCAACAGAGGTAGGGGACTCAGACACAATATGTCAGGTACTTATCAAGCAGCCTTTTCATCAATCACCACACAAATCAGAAGCAATGTACAGTAGACCGTCGTATAACAAATGGTTTGTATAACATAAAATCTGTACAACATAAAAAATTCCGGAGATAGGAGAAGTTTGCTTAACAGAATCGCCTATGGGGTGAATCTGTACAACATAAAAATGGTCATCTATAGGGATTACTCCGTTTTCAATGCATTCCTATGGGAAATTTGTATAAAGGAAAATTTGCTTAACATAATTTCATTGGGAACGAATTAATTCCTTTATACAAGGTATCACTGTATTCTCAAAGGCTTTCACAGCTGGGATCTGATAGCTGTTGTGAGTTTTTCAGGCTGTTTGGCCATGTTCTGAAATCTGAAGCATTTCACACCTCCACCAGCAAGGCCATAGCTAATGACCCTTACTTAATGGGTGTTGGGAAAGGTTGCATAGGTGGGACTTCCACACACCTTAGGACAGTGATGGCAAACCTATGGCACGGGTGCCAAAGGTGGCACTTAGAGCCCTTTCTGTGGACACCCAACATTGCCCCTTCATAGCCTAGCCACCTGTATACAGGTTAAATTACTGTATTGGCACTTTGCAAACAAATTAGTGGGTTCTGAATTGCAGTTTGGGCACTTGGTCTCTAAAAGGTTCGCCATCACTGCCTTAGGACATTGTACACCTAACAAGCCAATTCAGACCATTGTTCACCTATGAACTTATTCAGGCCATTGTCCACCTAACAAGCCTATTCAGGCCATTGTCCAACTTATGAGCCGGTCCAGACCAGGGCGATGTGAAATCAAGGTGAACTATAAAATGGAGGACTGACAAAGCTGCTTGGATGGGTAGCGAAACATTTTGATCTCTCAAGAAAAGTCCAGTTGCCATGACTCAACTTCCAGATTCATTGACATAGTGACCATTTTGACTCAGTTAGAAATGTATGAGTCTTTTGAGATTCTTTGCCTACAGAAAGGTGACTAGGAGCACTAGTTTTTTTTTCCTTATTGTCTCCATGCTTTGTACAAGTAGGGTGAAATCCTGTTGTAATTTACGTGCCATAAGGTTGACAACAGGAACAGTGCTTTTCCAGGAAGTAAATATTTCTGACTACAGTCCTGGAGCTCCCAGGATTCCCATGCAATGCCTTTGATTGTCAGGAAGCTGTGGACTCTGTGGGACAAGAGGGGAAAATTTGTATTGCTACCAGCAACACCATTCCAACTGCAGTCTTTTCTTTGTAATCTAAGACTTCCTCCTCACATCTTATGGCTTCAAAGGATTACTGACACTGAAAAGAGATTAAACAGAAGCCTTAGGAATGCAAATCTGCTGTTCTTTCCCTTTGAGAAGCCAAATTGTACACAAAGAATTGGCAAAATCAGTGGCGGTGAAATTCCAGCACTCCAAATGATTTGAACCACAACTCCCAGAATCCCAAGCCTGTATTGCCAATGACAAAAGACTGTGGTAGTTGTGGTCTAAAACATCTGGAGTGCTGAAGGTTTGCCACCACTGGACCAGATGTTTGTTCAAAAAGGTGCAAATAGCAGCTCCAGTGCTTTTGATCCACGCAACAAAGTAGTAGCCACCATCATTCTGCACAATTGGCACCATTTTTTATAGTTTTATTTGTGTTAAAACATTATTTATGCGATTTTGTACAACAAATGTTCCTGTTCTCTTCTCAAGAGAGCAACAAGATAGCTCACCTGCTCATGGAATAATGAGAATAATGGTGTGAGTAACAAACCCCTTGGCCATGAACAGGAATTATAGAAATTGTACTCCTAAACGTCTGAAGGATACAGAAAGGGAACACTGGCCTACTACATGGAATCTAAAGGTGCTCTGGTGGCCCAAACTCTCAGGTGCTACCAGTGGACTTGCTGTGTACTTTTCGACGTTAAGTTTTGGACTTTGCCTTTGTCGCACTAGTACAAATCTGATGAAATGGTGTTTTAATCCACAAAAGCTTGTATACTGTATGATGATTTTTTAAAAGTTATCTATAAAAGTACAGTGGTACCTTGTATAAAGGAATTAATTTGTTCCAAATGAAAGTATGTTAAGCAAATTCTCCTTTATACAAATTTCCCATAGGAATGCATTGAAAACAGTGTACTCCCTAATCACGATCATTTTTATGTTCTACGGATTCGTCCTTTAGGCAATTCTGTTAAGTGAATTTCCCATATCTCCGGGATTTTTTATGTTGTACAGATTTTATGTTATACAAACTGTTTGTTATACACGGGTCCACTGTATTACCTATTTTTGCATTAAGATTTTGTATATGTTTAAAACTTGGATTTTATAAACTGGACAAGAGCGGGTGAGTGAATCCTTTGCTTTCCCCACCCACTCCCACAGCAGAATCCTCACCACCTTTAGAGTTATATTTTCTCACTGACTCTCGATTGTGATCCATTATTACCAAGCTGTGAGATATACAGGAGCAACCGGGAGACAATAAATAATTTTTGTAGATTTTCTGAACCAAGCATTTGTGATAACTGTACAGCTGTCTTCTAAGCAAAGATGATTCATCCTTTTAGTTAAGTTCAGCATTTCACAGTAGATAAATGCAAGAGTATGCCAAGGAAAGTAGCATAAAATATAGTATACAAGTAGTTTTTTTCCCACAAAAAAGCTATCATTATTATTATTACTGAAGAAGCCTAATACTCCTGAATTAAATTACAAGTCAAAAGGGAAAATGACATTCTGAATTTCTTCCTCCTTAAAAGGTTTCATATTTCCATTCTGCCAGGGCCTTATCGCACTACATTTGTACTTAAAGTGCCTCATGTAACAAGACCACCTAGGCTTTTTCCTGGTTCAATGTGAAATTGATTCTTAAAAGGGAACTATCCAAAGCTTACCCTGCCCCAACCTCAAAACTTGAGAAAAGGAAGGTTACATATAAGTATATGTATGTCTGAATGAAAAGGTATACACCCCTTCTTCATTGTATCATTATGTGTCTGAGGTTAACCTATCAGGGAGAAGGGAGGGCATGAAAGCAAACATTAGGTTCCATACCCTACACGTTTAAAAATAAATACAGTGGACCCTTGTATAACAAACAGTTTGCATAACATAAAATCTGTACAACATAAAAAAATCAAGAGATGGGGGAAATTTGCTTAACAGAATCATCTATGGGGCGACATAAAAATTGTCGCAATTAGGGATCACTGTTTTCAATGCATTCCTTTGGGAAATGTGTATAAAGGAAAATTTGCTTAACACAATTTCATTTGTAACAAATTAATTCCTTTATACAAGGTACCACTATACACTAAAATATGGCTGTTCTGGTGAAGATTTTCCCTGATGTCAGACTGCACACATTGTTTCTGATATAATCATATGGGGGGGGGGAGTCCAGATAGTGCTTACACATGGCAGTGCGCTTAATCATTAAGAAACACTTCCTATGACATACTTAATTCTGAAATTTCCATTTTCTCTGAAGTTGCAAAGGTGGATTCCCATTCTTGGACATTCCTGACAAATGAAACACGTCTGGGATAGACAATTATCATATGAAGATTATATCTGATGGCTTAAGGTTATCAAAATGTTGTGTTGTCGTCTGAGTGGACTGTCAAGTATATATGCTTCTCTGTTCTTTACAGTGTTGGACAGTAATGTGGAAGGAGGATTAAGCACAACAGGGGGGCAGACCAAACTGCAAAGTAAAATGGAGATATCTGCTTTCATGACGCATGTCGTCCAGACTTTCACTGAACCTTGCCTGGAGTCCATACAACACTGTGAGAATTACAGTGTTTGTTCCAAAGAGATGTACCCATGCATTCCAGAGTACACACACCTTTGAACCAAAGAAAACTCCAATGAGAAATGTCCGGTGTTGGATTTGTGACCATATGAGGAAAATGGATTAGTTCTTGCTAAAATTAACTCCCGGGGGGGGGGGGATCAGCAGGACTCTTATGCAATTAGGTGCAATCTATGTAAATGTACCATTATATCTAAAATATGGGGTAGTGTTAATAGGTTGCTGCAAGCCATCAAGATGTTTCCATTGACCATATGTAGCAAGTAGAGATGGGCACGACTTAGCGGTATTTTCGTTTTCGTTTTCGTTTTTCATTTCCGTTACGTAACGAAACGAAAAACGAAAAACGGCTCAGAACTGGAATGAAAAAGGAAACGAAACAACTAATTTCGAGCCAATTTTCGTTTTTCGTTACTGGAAAAACACATAATGGAGCTAAATGGGAAGAAACGAAAATTTTTTCGTTTTCGTTTTCTCGTTTTCGTTATGTAACAAAACGAAAACGAAAAATTTTGAACTTAGCTCACGAAAACGGAAACGAGCCGAAACGGACCCCTAGCCAAAAACGAAAACGAAAACGAACAATTTTTCTGAGTCGTGCCCATCTCTAGTAGCAAGCTTTTTCAATCAGGTGTGTTGTTCATGCAAGAATTCCATGAAGTTGTGTCTGTGAAAGTTGTAGTTTAGTCCTTATCTGATTGTCTGTGGCTGACCTTACAACTTGCATAAATCCCCTGCAGGTGTCCTTGCAAAATATGCAATAGCTTAAGCATTCAGGTGGTAATTCAAAATCACTGATCTTCCTGTGTGACTATGATGACATGTCAGAGAAGTGTATGCAGGAGAATCCTGCTTCCTCCTGCCCTCCGGAGAGGCAGAAATGACACAGGAGATACCCGAGCCCACACCCATGTGGCTTCAGTAAAAATGGCTCAGTAAACATGTCAAAACCTATAGGGCTTTCATAGGCAGCATGGAGTCCAAGTGGGAGGCATTATTACCCACATAATGAATTGCCGGACCCTCCTGACCTTTTTCTCGTTTCCCCAGCTTGCTTGTGTTTGAAGATAGCAAAAAAAAAAAAATCAAGTTGTAACAGATGATGGCAGATTTAATTTGCTGTTAGGGAGATTAAATAGTTGTCTGTTTTAATGGCAGAGCAAACAGCCCCATCCAAATCTTGCTGTAATGGTAGTACTCCATGCGTCACTGCTCCCTGTTGGAGAATTACCATCCCCATTTGGGAATGGGTGGCTTTCATGAAAGGCAATCTGAGACCAAACCATTCTTCAAATGACACTGGGATACCAGAGTGAAATTGCATGATGGCATGCACTTCCTTGCACCTCCGAAATGTGGAAATTTGGCCTTAAAATACATAGATTGAAAATACGTATCTTTCACAGCCAGGCATATATATCACCCACTCAGTAAATCTTGTTGGTGTAAGTTCCACAGCATACGTATGATGGTGACCTTTAATTACCAGAAATCACCACGGTTGGGATGACTTAACTGCTGCCAGTGATGTTCAGTAAGGACTCCCTGTTCCTTGGCCCACATCAGTATTCAATGTGGAAAGAGATTACTTGTGACCTGTCAAGATTCCATGATGGGAATTTTCAAACAATGGCCCTGGCTGATAACATCACCAGTCTTATACTGCAGTACTTACACAAACAGGACTTCAGCCTATATGTAAGAAAGAGTAGAGTTCAGAAAAGCATCCATTGACATCTAGGGAAATGCTATAGAAATGAAGGCTACTAATAGTGGATAGGATTTTCAAGGATACACTGTCCACTTTGCAGAGTAAATTAGTTCACATGCATTACATTCATCATAAACAATGGATGTTGTACAAAGTACGAAGATGATGAACTTTTTTAAAAATGTAGAGAATGTCATATATGCATATATTTAGTATATAGTGCCATGCAAACCAAGCATTGCCATGGTCTAGTTTTCAGGGCAAACCCACAGATGTTGCTGCTGTTAATACTTTGCGCGTGTGGACATGACAAAGGAAAAACAAGAGCAAGAGCAAAGCAAAACAAAAAACAAGGAAAATTTGACTGACGTACTTCAGGAGAAGGCCAGACCCTGGAGTGACCCTGCAGTGGAGTACTTGCTAGAGTCCACAAAAGACTGGTCTGATAAAAGACAACAACAAGGAATAAGAAAGGAATTGAGAGAGAGAGAGAGAGAGAGAGAGAGAGAGAGAGAGAGAAGCTGGTGTTAGTAAGCTGCGATATCACTCATTTTAAGCAAACACTCAGACCATGCTTTAAATACACACATCTCACTTCAACAAGGCTATAAGAGCAGGCAGACTGAGCAAGCAAAGGAAGGGCAGTATCTGCGAAATGAGGAAATAGTAGGCCTTGGTACCACATGACCAACCACGGAAGGTCCGTCACCATTCTGATAAAGTGCAAGAAAGGAAAAGAACAAACAAACAAACAAACAACAAAAGCCAGATACATGAGAGAGAGAAAAGGTGCTGTAAAATCACAATGTGCCAGGATTTGGCCTACCTTGCAGGCTATTCCCATTGGTGCTGGTACAGGTTGGGGGAGGGGAAGTCTGCGGTCTAACCACTGGGGCAAAAGCACTCTTCTGTTTCACCGCTGAGACCATGTTGGCTGGTGAGAAGGAGAAGATCCCAGAGGAGCTGCTACAGTTAGAAGGGAGACTAGTGGAAGAGGCCATGGTTGGGCTGGATGGCACAACTACAATAAAAGAAGAAGAAAAAGAGGAAACATTCTTGTCACGGCTTTAAATTTAAATGCCCACAGGGGACTAAGCGGGGAGATGGAATACACACACACACACATAACCCTCTGGATATTACCTCTATGCTGTGTGGTTTCTCATAGCCCCTCACTACTGGGTTAGCATCAGCAATGTGGCAAGAAGATCCCTCTATAGCTCCTACCATACCCACCTTCTATCTGAGCCAGTGAAACTGACGTAGGAAGAAGGTCTACAGTGGATTCTTCCTCTCAGGGGCTGTGTGGGGTGGATTTTGTATTTATGTTGTAGGACGGAAGCTGTGCCTCAGATATTTCCATGTAGTAAAATTTAGATCAGAACAGGAGGAAGGCGTTGACAGCCCTCCCAGAGTCCCCCCAGGTCCTATGGAAACATGCTTGCTCATCAAAACTCTAGAAAGAGACTACCTGTCCTTTAATAGAAGATAGCCTACCTTTCTTACTATTTTCCCACACCCTGTTTTCTCTGGCTTCTCTTCCAAGGGAATTGATGATACACAACAGAAAGCTAGAATGAATGCACGGACAGGCTAAAGCCATGTATAACTTAGCCGTGATAGGGAAATTCCCTAGGTCTTTTAGCATCATCATATTATCTCTGGTTCTAGGTAGTTCACAGAAAAGAGAACAAAGAGATTACATCTTGAAATTGCAATCATGAAGCTCTTTAATTTTTAAAAAATTAGAATATTGGGATTGGAGCTATTCCTGTTCCTGGAAAGCCAGGTGACTGTTGTGCACAAAAGCCTTTGCCCACCACCAACTTATTTTTTTAAGTCGATTTGGCCAAAGAGAGCTATACATCAATAACTTTCTGATCCAAGTTCTGGTCACTACATGGAACTGCCACTGAAAAGTATCTGGAAGCTACAACTTGTCCCAAAATCCAAGATACTGTTGTCTTTATCCCTGGTCCTTCTGGCTTCCAGCTTCCAGTTTTCTTCTGACAAGTTCAAGGTGCTGGCTTTGATCTACTGAACTGCATGAAGCCAGGAGATCTGAAAGACAGCTTCTCCTATACACATCTGCCTGAACTCTGAGATCCTCAAAAGAAGCCCTGTTGAAAGTCCCACTACTCTGAAAGGGTAGATTGGTAGGTACATGACATAAGTTCTTCTCCCTCTTCCCTCACATAGCAAAACATTGACTGTGGGGACTGTCTCCAAACAGAAGTTAGACTGGCTTCATCTCTTTTGAGTTTCTGATGTTTCATCTCAAGGATAACACCCCCCCCCCCGCAAGACATTATTCAATGTCTTTTAAATAATGTTTTGGATCTGCCTTTGAAGAATACTTCAGATGTGTTTTAAATTCTTAAGGATGATTCACACCCCGGTCAGCACCTCTTTACCATGTTACCATCAGGAAGACGATATCGTAGTACAGTAACCCCCTACCGATTGCGGGGGTTAGGGACCCATCCCACCCACGACGCATGAAAATCCACGATATGCGGAAGCGGTTGGGTTGGTGGCGGGGGGCGAGAGCGATTGCGTGGCACACCAGCAGCGGCAGGGGGATCTTACCTCCTGCACCCGCCGCCCGCCCGCACGGCCCCGAGGCTTCTCAGGGGTGCATGGGAGGGCCGCATGGAGTGACCGGATTGCCTGCCGCCGCCCGCCCACGCACCCCGGAGGCTTCTCAGGGGTGCGTGGGAGGGCCGCGCGGAGTGACCTGATTGCCCGCCGCCACCCGCCCACGCACCCCGGAGGCTTCTTGGGGGTGCGTGGGAGGGCGGTGCGGAGCGACCGGATCCCCCCGTCGCCCTCCCACGCACCCCGGAGGCTTCTCGGAGGTGCAGGGGGCGGCGCGGAGCAACCCGCCCCCCCCCCACGGTACAGGTACTGTGGTCCCGCGATGTAGTGGGACCGCAATACCTGAACCGTGAAATGGCAGGGGGTCACTGTATAGCCTGCCACAGCAACAGACTAAAGAACAGTTTTTATCCACGGGCTGTCAGACTGCTGACTGGGAAATAATTCCATGACAAGTATAGAAGAACTGACCTGTGGGCTGGTGCATTCTGTGTCAAGTACACAGGGTGCAATAAGACTGAGTGGTTGCTAGTGGGATGGGGGCGGGGGTGGGAAAGGGAGACTCAGCCAATTTCATTGTGTACATGTACACTGACAATAAAGGTATTATTATTAAATGGTTTCAATCTATTTTTAATCATTAGGGTCTATCGTAAATGGCATTGGGACCTCTGCCGAGCAGAAAAGCTGCACACAAATGTTTTATACAAATAAATAAGTAAATTGTCCTTTTTTAAGTCCTAAAACTAAAACTACCTTGGTTTTTTACAATACATATGTTGGTATCCAATGATTCTTTTGGTCAAGGTTGCAAGGTTCCAGTCTTGGGAACACAATTATCAGGGCAGGGTGCCAGGAACGATGAAGAACCTTCTGACAGTGTGCATATAGAATTAAAATTCAAGTCGCTTTATTATCTCCACAAGACAAATCCTTTGATTTTGATAGGCAAATATGTTTTTCCACCAAACGTTCTCTCATCTGGTCTGCAGGATTCATTGTCTAGGTTTAGAGAGATGTTTATTTTTCTTTCTTTTCTTAAGAAAGCCAAAACACACCAGAATGGTCAGCTTCCATCACTTTGAAATCAGAAGAGGTTGCATTAACACCAGCCAAATTACTCAACCCACTCCAAACGATCTTGTTTAGAAGCTGTTTATGTTCCACAGTGTGTTATGAATAATTAAATGGCAGAGGAAAGAAAATTTAAATCAGCTGAGCTTTGGATTATTATTTTATTAAAAATATGCTCTTCAAATCGCTGCGCAAGGATCTGATATTGTATTTGTGAATACTGAGGAAATCAATTAATGGAAATTAAACGTTCAAAGTTTCACAGTCTGACAGATACAATCTTGGTCTGAAGTCACTCAGTATCTGCAAGCACTTGTTAAGGCAGAGCAATCAAAGCGCCTAAATTGGATTGCTACTATACAGCAATTAGTTTATTGATTTAATTAAGAATGCCACCTTTCTAATTCTCAGGTCATGATTGAAACATTTTCTGATTGAACATATTTGCCATTAACAGGACAGCAGGATCCAGCAGCAAAAAACCTCCTAAGATAATTATGGTGGTGGTGGTGGTGGTGGTGGTGGTGGTGGTGGGTTGATAATGATGATGATGGTCACAATGATATAACATAAAAGGTAATATAAAGACATGGCTTGACAAGGAGAGACACAGGAGTGGGTGAATCAGTCTGGGATTATGAAAAAGTGCATCACTGAAATATTTTCAATGAACAAAATAATAAGGAAAACATCAAGAAAGAAATGATAATTTCTACTGCAAAATGTGATCTCTTATCCAATAATGCAGCTTAGAGAGTTTTGTTTCATTAATTGTTATCATTATAATATTAACATTAAGAATTGCTCCTTTGGAGATGTTTTGCATTGTAACACAACATGCAAAAGTGTTTTCCTTTAAAAAAATAAATAAAGAGCCTTAAGGAAAAGATGGATACCAAGTGTGGTGTGGAATGGATAGAGTTATGGCCTAGGACTTAGGAGGTCTGGATTCAAGTATCCACTTGGCCATGGAAACTCATTGGAGGAGGTCTGGTAATGACAAAACCACTCCTTTATATACCTCAGTTACCTTGAGGTAACTATTACCTATTAGGGTCCCTATATTTTACTTCCAACTTGGTGGCACATAACAACAATAACATAAGGAACCTTTAACAATATTAAAGAGGAACTAGTGTTTTCAAATATGTAATCTTTTCCTACAATCAAAGGTATGTTTGTTTCCTTGCAATCTTATATTACATTTGAAGGGAAACACCATCTCCCCACAAAATGATAAAAGTGCTGCCATCATTTTGCGGGTTTAATACACTAGCTCCAATGTTAGTATCCACTAAAGTAGGCTCATTTTAAGTTACTTTTAAGTTGCACTTCATTTTGTGGGCCTGCTATAAGGTGTAAGTAACATTGGATTTAGCCTCATGTATCTGTCTCTTTACATATTGCTACAATTTCTTTTCTGAGCTAATTGCCTCTGTCATTTTTAAAATCTCAATCAGCTTTTTATGGGGCAAGGGGCTTAGAAGTAGCCCCCACCCTTTCAATGCAGCCTAGGATTTCCTTGAAAATGTAGATATGATCCTACCATGTACCCCCCAAAATAAGACAGTGTCTTATATTAATTTTTGCTCCCAAAGATGTCCTAGGTCTTATTTTCAGGGGATGTCTTATTTTTCCATGAAGAAAAATACGGTACACATTTATTGTTATCTTATTATGGGGAGGCCTTATTTTCGGGGGATGCCTTATATTTCAGTGTGGGGCAAAACTGTAAGTAGGTCTTATTTTCAGGGGATGTCTTATTTTCGGGGAAACAGGGTAATTCATTCCCCTGCTTCAAAAGAAGATAAACCTTCCTTGAGCTGGGCTTCCAATGATGCAGCCCTACCATGCTAGCCAAGCGTGAATCTGAGTAGTCCCTAGAAAATAAATAAATCCTTGGGGTCCCCCCATAAAGAGGTCTGAGCTTTTGAGGCTTTGCTTATACTAAAACAGGCATGTCCCAACTTCGGCCCTCCAGATGTTTTGGACCACAACTCCCACAGTCCTTTGCCATTGGCAATATAGGCTTGGAATTCTGGAAGTTGTGGCCCAAAACATCAGAAGGGCCGAAGTTTGGACATGCATGTACTAAAACCTACACTCATTCTTCTGTATTTGAAGTACAAAACGTACAAAATACAAGCACTGCAAGGAATGATCCAGACAAATGGTATTTTACTGCATGAATATATAACCAATGAAGTGGCTTGAATTGGTATATGATAGAAATAAAAAGATAAATAAAACATATTGCTACCTACATATTGGTGTTTTCAAGGTCTGCAGGGATCTTGCTATGCAATCCTGCATATGTTTCCTCAACAGTATGCCATACTACAATCAGTTAGACTTACATCCCAGTAAGTGGATTCTGGATTTCACCTTTCAAACAGCCAGGCAATTGAGTATAAACTGTGCAGCAGGAATACATACTGGCATAGGGAGAGTTGGCAGCTGATCCATTCAGGAAGGTTGGCGATCCACCTAGATTAGACATTCCAGCATTTCCATAGCCATTCATGCTGGTCGTGACAGAGTTGTAGTTTGTCTGCTGTGGGGTAGTGCTTGGCACATAACCGTGAGGTGACACACTGCTTGAATTACGAGTAAAACCTGTTTAGAGAAATTAAAAGAGAGATTGGTGGCTGATCAAGGCAGATTTCCACTCCACTTCAAAAGATCCTAGACTTAGCTACATCAGAACTAGAAGAAATTTCAGTGACACTATAGGAAACAGTAGTGAAAGTCACTTAATTTATAAAGTTATAAACCTTAGAATGTTTCATTTATTGCTTATTTATACTTCTTAGATGCCTTATTTGGGCCTATGTACTCAGTCCTAGGTTTTCTAAATCAGAGTGCCAGGTCATACAAGGTGGCCCTCCATTACATTGCTTTTGGCTTGTGGCAACTTATAAATGTGCAGGCTTACCATTAGATGTTTTCCAGCATGGAAGCTTCAGCATCTTTTTAGACCATTTAATTGGAAGATTTGACTATTTAGATTCAATGACCATGACCTAGTTCAAAATGCAATGTACCAAGTACCCCGTGTATCTACACGATGTCAAGAACATGCCATCGCTGTTTATCTGAATATCGGGTCCTGGAGGTAAAATATATTGCATCTCAACTATGAAATACTTTGCTATTACTCTGGTTAAAGGAAGTCACATTAGACAGAGCAGTCTGGATGGTTGTTGTGTTGTTGTTGTTGTTTTGTGTTCCCTGCCCCAACCATGAGTGATCTCTTAATCCACAAAGGGTTTTCCTTTGTATATGGTTGCCCCATATGTTTTCCTTAAAAAGATCTTTCCCCTTTTGTCTAAAGAGGAAGATTCTTCTGTTTTTTCTATACTACTACTACTACTACTACTACTACTACTACTACTACTACTACTA
>JAHTLZ010000010.1:68557942-68622657 GCA_023846285.1 Phrynocephalus versicolor
ACACACACACACACACACACACACACACACACACACACACACACACACATCCTTGTGATCCACAACACTGCTTGATTAGGGTTTAATTCCATGTGAAACTGTGCATATAGTTGTACCCATGGAAGGTTCTGACCTTGGAGATATTTATACCATATGCATGGACTGTATGGTTGCACAGCATATGTGCCCTTGCGTATCAGGACAACATGTGAGCAGAATTTCCACTCAATGCAATTACCAGCCAAGAGAGACAGAGTGAAGTGTAGTGTCTCTATGTAGCATCATTGTGAAGCTTGCGACATTGCCTTTCAGAGGTACTCAAACTGGAATATTTAATCTGTAATTCAGAACAATCAATCTATTCATTATGTCCAAATTAAATATTGGTGAAACTGTGACACATAAGGTCAAGTGTATTAAGATAGACACAGCTTTTATGTTTCAAATTGTTGTTATTCAAACCAAGTTACTAAATCCATAAAATATCAAACAAATTATCTATAATTTCTCGAAGGCTTTCATGTATGGGATCTGATGGCTGTTGTGGATTTTTCGGGCTGTTTGGCCATGATTGGTCACGAAAAACTTCCATAATATGGCCAAGTGGCCCAAAAACCCACAACAGCTATCTATGACTATTAGTCACAAGAGGTTGTTACAAAGGCCTTATGCTGAGTCATATGCATCAATACACCAAAAGTGGCATGGGCTACAGAGGGAAGAATAAGAGACATTCTGCTATTTATATAATTAATTAAAGGAGGCCATGTAGCAAAGAATGTATATTGAGTACTTATATTCATCAAAATATGAATTTGGTGTGACAACACTTCCACTGAGGTCAAATTCCAGAGCATGGCTTTCCAGCAAAGAAACAGAGGTTTCTGCCAGTTTCCACTGCAATGATATTATCACTGCATGAGAATGCCATGATGTTATTGTGGAATATAGCAAAACAACATTCTTCAAAGCAAATGTGAAAAATGGAGGTTGCACAAACAAACAAAAATGTATCTTTGAAAGTGGACTTGGGATATGCTTCTAGCTTGGTACAGAAGGTAGCAAGAGTAAATCCCAGAAGGCGACTCCTTTTTTCATCAGTTAATCACTTCTCATGCAAATATAAAGTAATCATCATGGATGTTTTTCATCAAGTGTAAATGGTAGAAGAGTGTATCCTGTGTAGACCATCTTGACTGCTGTCATTGGTGTTATAAATATTCAGACTGCCCTCTGCTATGTAAAGCTTGGCATCCTCTTATTTTCCTTCACAAGCACAGGCATGATGTTGTGCAGCAATACTGGGCCATTTCCTGGCTTTTGGAATCGTGGATACAGAAGCACAATATTCCACATTAATAAAACAGAGGGTTTTGTTTTTTAAGCATTCAGTCCTTAATGTTTCAGCCAATACCATAACATCAGTCAACCCTTATGTATAAGGCCTCAGTTCTAATTAGTAAATATAGGCAGAATGCCTAACTTGGAGGAAAAATGTTATTCCCCACCCCCAATTTCCTTAAATATATATTGTCCAAAAAGGAACAGCAGCTGAGCAGAGCCCCACATATGGTGATGTGAGCTCACACCCCAAATCCCCTTCAGCAACTAGTACCTCAACCTTTATTAATATACTCTTTCATGAGGTAAAATACCAGAGATTCCCCACTTTTCATAATGTTTTTCTGCATATTTGCCAACACTTATTTTATGGGGATCTCCCCCTCCCCAGCATAGACTAAACTGAACCTTTAATAGAGCAGTTTAGATATTTTTCCCACATACATTTTACTCCAGGTAGATGATGTAGGAAGTTGATGACATTCATTTTCACAAAATGTCCCACCAAAGGACAAGCAAAAATGCCCAGAATCTTATCAGTATTCCCAGAATGTTTGCATAATTTGGCATGACAAAATACATCTAGTTGACAAGGTGCTGGTGCATAGTTGCACAATCAAGTGTATGGCCAGACATACCCCAACACCTTATCAATTAGCGGAAACGAGCTGAAGCAAGTTACAAAAACCTGACATGAATGGTGGCCATGTTGTTGGCTGAAACATCAAGGAGTGAATGCTTAAAAAAACAAAAAACAAAACCTTCTGTTTTATGAATGTGGAATATTGTGCTTCTGTATCCACAATTCCAAAAGCCAGGAAATGGCCCACTATTGCTACACAACATCATGCCAGTGGCCAGAATGCGATTGCTGGTTTCCCTCTGTTTTACTGCTTCCTGCTAGAGCTAGCAATAACCTTTTATCATAGTAATGTGTAAAGGAAATCAATTAAGTCTGAGCAGTAAATTGTAGCTCATTAATGAGGTGCAGATTGTATTCCTGAGCATGCACCCAGTTGTGTAAGTAGCATATAGTTTTCTCCCAGGACTTACACAGTTTCCCTTACAGAAACATAAATAGGCAACTAGATGTTTGTCACTGTATTAAACAGTGGCTTTTCTTGCTCCGATTCAGAATGGATTTGAGGTTTTGGATATTTTTGGTACATTCACATTTAATTAGAAGAAAAATGGACAACCGCCAAGAAAGAATATTTGAAAATGAAACAAATACAAGGAAAGGCTCTTTCTCTGTAATAATGCAAAATGATGAAAACCATTCATGAGAAATATAAGACAACATTCAGGGTCTAAAAGGAACCTCCAGTTGCTCCTCTTAGGAATTTTTTGCATAATCGCAATTGTCCATTATGACAAATTTAGTCCCAGTGTTTATGGAGTAATTTGCATGTTGCACATCAAGTTAAAATGCCTACCGTAGATGCCTACTGTATGTTCATGATCAAAAGATTAAAGCAGCTACCAATTAACATCTTCATGTTGGGCAGCCAATAAATAATGTTAATAAATAGCATTATTGACACCTATTCCACAGATGTATCAATGAAGATGTTCAGTCATCCAAGTGAGTTTATAACATTAAGTTCACTAGGAGAGACATCCATGACTGCACAATCCAGGCTGGCTTTCCTGGATTGTGCAGTCATCATCAGACCTGACTATAGCCTAGGAGTGGAACTTTACAGCCACCATCTATTACAACACAAATTGGGAGTAATCAGGAACCTATACCGCAGAGCAGAGAGCATCCCTACCTCCACAGAAGCCAAGAAGAAGGAAGACAGGCACCTGAAGACAGCACTTAAGGCCTGTGGATATCCAAAGTGGGCCTTCAACAAAGCAGTGGGCCAATCCAGAAGAACAATGGATCAGCTTGAGACCCAGACCCGAAGGAAGAACCTGGTCATTCCCTGCATGGCTAGAGTGTCTGAGAAGCTTAAAAGGATTTTTGGCAAATACCACATCCCTGTTTATTTCAATCCCATAAACATCTAAGGCAGAGACTCATCCACCCAATGGACCCAATACCAAAATGCAAGAGGAGCAATATAGTATATGCAGTCCATTGCAATGAGGAGTGTGCAAACCTCTACATTGGGGAAACTATACAACCATTAAACAGAAGGATGGCCCAAAATAGAAGGAGTAACAGCTCAGGACCAAAATCAGCAGTACACCTCCACTTGAAGGACAAAGGGCACTCATTCAAAGATGAGAATGTATACATATTAGACAGAGAAGATAGGTGATTTGAGAGAGGGGTCAGGGAAGCCATCCATGTGAACACTGAAAACCCCTCTCTCAACAGAGGTGGGGGGGCTCAGGCACAGTCTATCTGCCACTTATCAGGCTGTGATTTCAATAATACCTAGACAAATCAAAAATACTTCACACCTTCACCACAAGGCCATAGCTAACGACCCATACATTATGGATTTCAGCACTTTAGGCCATTGTTCACCTTAAGGCTATTGAGACTGTTGTCTACCTAACTAGCCTATTTATCTTATGAGCCTATTTCAGACCAGGGTAACAAGAGGTCAAAGCAGACTATAAGATGGAGGGCTTGCAACCAGCTTTCTTCAGAATGACGAAGCTGTTTCTATGAGCAGCGAAATGTTTCTATCTCTCAAGAAAAAGAAGTCCAGTTGCCTTGACTCAACTTCCAGATATTCAGGAGATGTTAAAGAACCAGCAGAATCCAGCTTCTCAAAACATTTTTCTCTGTCTATCCATTCGAATACCTTGCACTGAGCTGTACAGCATTCCACTTACTGTTTCATACTGCTACTCAACAACTGTTCCACATTGATATTTTTCTGACTATTAAATACTATAAATACAATAACAAAGTTGCTCTTTTCACATATGCAACAACAATATTAGCCTCATTAGACTACATTGTGCAGCATTCAGTGACGCTCACTTGTATTTGTCACTCTGCTTCTTTTACGATAAATCACTCCGCACAGATACTCTGCTCGGAAGGAGATTTTCTGTTTCATTTCTCCAATGAACAACAGAGGCCCACCACGTGACAGGCATCTGAATTTCAATTCCAGCCAGTGCACAGTTGAGCTGCACAGCATTTGGCACAATGCGGAGTACAAGTGAGCCACTAAATGGCTGATTTACTAAATTATTATTGGATGAGGCTTTGCACTTCCGACAGAAAGTGCCTCTCTTCATGGTGTGTCCAAATTGTTCGGTGTTTAAATATTCAGCATGAGGCTAATGTGAACTGATGAAGTGAGACTACAAACATTCACTTTCAATATAGGCAGAGAGACAGGGATGCAACATATCATGTGGCCTGTGGAGGTGAAAATGATTTATATTTAAGAATCTTGCTGTCTACTTCCATTACTTGAAGGTGCTCTTAATTAGCCTGGTGTTGGAATGAATAATTCTAGATACAAGGGAGGGGAGAGAAGCCACTTATCCACCCACCCCAGATTTATTTTTATTTTATTTTTAATTTTTTTTTTAACTGAAGCAACCCTGAAGGAAGATATACAGCAAAGCTCCATTTTAGCCCAAGATCTCCCACTGGTGAAAGGTTTCATGCCTTGTACAAAGAAAGAGAAAGATGGAAGGAAGGAAGGAAGGAAGGAAGGAAGGAGAAATGGGGGACTTGCTTTTAATAACATTCAGAGAAAATTTTTCAAATGTATTTCCAATATTACACTTGTTTGTAATTATATTACTTCTGCAAGAGATAGAGAGAGGGAGGGAGGGGGAGAGAGAGAGAGAATAATTTCTTGACTGCCACCTGCTGGCGCTGGCAATAACCCTTTGTCATACTAAAAGAACAAGCACCCTCACTTCAGAGGACAGTTACGGCAAGCATTTAAAACACTGTGATCCGAGATACTTACAGTAGATTAGAATTTTTTATTGGTACTGTGTTGCCATAACAACATAAAGGCAGCAGATGACTTAAGCTAAGCTAGCAAAGCAAAAGGCTGCTCATCTGGCAGTTAAAATGAATACAGTTCACTTCACAAGTTCCCCATATGGACCCTTAGTGTATGGTAATGAGGGTACCATATGGTGAGAAAAGAAATGCACAGAGAACAATTGTGCTCTGCTGGATGAGTGAGTCGGGGTGGAAGTTCCAAAGAAACACGGAGAGAGATTTGTTTGGGTGCTCTCTCTAGCTCAAGGATTCTTTCAGAAAGGGGATCCCTCTCGTCTTCCCTTAATCCCTTTCTTCGTGCATGCATGTACGGATGTGACAAAGAAACACATGGAGCATTCTGCAACATCATTCATCATAAACTGTCAGCAGTGTTTACAAGGATGATCTTATGCAGCAGTAATTCTTAAAAGGTAACCATGCTAAGTTTTAAGACAAAGTGCCGGGGAATTTAAGCACTCCTGACAAGTAGAAACATTAGCGGTAATCATTTTAAGAAACACTCGCATCATTTTCCTTGCATGGTTGGTTGTAAATAATAGTGGGATGTATAGCAGTTTTTTTTTTTAAAAGTAAGTGGAACAGATACTATTCCCCCCTCCCCACAAGAAGATCAAAATAAATAATTGATCGCAATTGCAGAGAAATCTCTCTCTCTCTCTCTCTCTCTCTCTCACACACACACACACACACACACACACACACACACACACACCATATTGAATGGGGGACTAAACCTGCTCTTCAACCTGGTAAGATGGCTTGCTTAAAGGCTGCAAAGTCAATTTTGTACTACACATGCTTCATAAAAGATGAATATAAATGCATTAGTTAGACACGGTGAGCTAAATTAGAAGGTCAGGCAGGGCTGGAAGGGCTGAAAAATCACACAACCAATGACTGTAATTACTCTCTTTTTTAAAGTCTATTAAGTGGTGTTGTTCTATCAAGGCTCAGGGGTATAAGACATGAAGTACAAGATAAAGTAATGTGTATTTATTACTCCCACAGGATCAATTTGCTTGATATTTTCAGCTCCATGGAGCAAAATACACAAATGCAGCCTTTGTTGCCTTCCTCAAAACTGCAGCACATATATATATATATATATATATTGGTAAAAGCATAACTGCTCCAAGAAGAAAGCATGGTTATAAGGCAAGCATATTCCTATTGGCCTCATTTTGCATATGTGGATGTGTATCCATGAGAATTGAGAAGTCAGCAGAAAGATTAGAAATAATTCAACAAGAGGAAGCAGCTCAGTCATGGATTACATCCTTTGTATCTATGAGGCCCCAGTATCAAACTGGTACCTGGGCTGAACTCCTGGATAGCTCAGTGGGCTAGACATCTGGCTGAAGAGCATCCATAGGATCCCACCCAGCTCTGCAACTCGAAGATGACGAGATCCTAGTTGAAATCCCACAGAACGGTTGCCAGTTATTGTGGACAACACTGAGGAGGGTGAGCCAATGGTTTGCATCTCCTCTGCTCCTTCATTTGACTGCATTGTTGGAGATGCTCCGGTTTAAATCTTCAGACTAATTCAGATATCGCATTATCACATATCTAATTCAGATATTATATGCTGCGACCCACAGAACCAAAACATGTATATACCATATTTCCCCCTCTATAGGATGCTCCCCCCCCACACACACACCACTTTTCCAACCCAAAATTACTGCTTTGCAACCACATGGTTCTCTCCTTGAGTTACTTCCATGTGTAAGACAACCTTTGATTTTCAGTCTAACAATTTCGGACAAAAAATATAGTCTCATACATGGGAAAATACTGTAGTTGCAACAGTCATAAACCTGCCATGTTGGCCTTTGACACACCCTTCCCTTCTTCTTCTACAGCTTTGCAATACTACTCTCATGCTACCCCCAAGACCTGTCCGTCGTGCCCAAGACAAACCAAACCACTCCAGTAAGCACTAAGCAAGCATTACAACTGACTTCATGGAGCACCAGCACTCTGAATCGTTTTTCAGCTGCTTCTACAAGGCTGTCGAAAATGATTTGCCTCCCCCTCTTCCAGGTCTTTTGCCATTATAAAGGTACAGCCAAAAAAAAAATCCAGGCTGTTCTTCTTGCTATGCATCATCTATTAAAGTTTTGCCACAGATTCTAAATTACACCATCTGCTCTAATCATTTGCTGAGTAAACAGTGACCCACTTAGAAAATGCACTGGAATGGATACACATTTCTGCAGAGTTTCTGAGAGAAAAGAGCTCCTTGCCAGTAAGCAGTCTGAATATGGCTCTGACCTTCAGCTCTCAGGAGTGCTGTGCCTCCAGAGTGGCCCCTCATTTTGGACTCTGAACACTGCTCAGATGGACATCTCTGGTGGCCCAACCTCAGAGTGCGCCAAATGCAGCCATTCTGTGAAACTTAATTTGACACTTACAGGTTTGACTCCCTTCCCTTTCCCATTTATTTGTTATAAAACTATGTGGATATTTTAAGTCTCTGCAAAGGACCTATCAAGAAGTAGGACCTGCTAATCAGTTTTATAGAAGAGTTTCACATAGGCTGCTGACCCCTTGCTTGACTTTCCCAGGACTAGAGATTTTAAAACAAAGCTGAGAGAGCGGAGTCCGTCCTGGAAAGATCCTCCCCATCTTCCTGCCTTGGACCTAGCGGGCATAGGCAGAGTGGGCCCTTCTTTCTCACCTTTGTTCTTAAATTTCTTGTGCAAGCCTAAAAGCCGCTGCTTCAAGGCGCTCCCAATCAAACGTGTGCTGAGGGACCCCCCACAAAAGGAGCACCCGGCAAGTGAGGGAACAGCATGGGAAAGACCGGCAGCCGTCGGGAGGGAAAATCCCATTGAAAGCAGCCATGCTTCCAAGCAAGTACAGGCACCTTAAAGTGTGTGTGTGTGTCTGTGTGTGTGTGTGTCTGTAAAAGAGGGGATTGCGAAAAGTGCTTCCGCGGCCCTGGACGCTTGCAATAATGTTTGGCTTGTGGATGCGGAAAGGAAGCAGACACTGAAGCTTAAGAAAGAGGACTCCACACTGCCTGCCTACCATGTATAAAACGGCCCTCCATTTTTAGCCTAACAATTTTAGGGGAGGGGGAATTAGCTTGTTATACACAGGAAAATATGGCACTTAATTTTTTTTTTTAAATGTTATGGGTGAAGTGGCCATGTCAGCAGAATAAACCAAAACACATCTGAACACTGTGTATTCTACTTTGAACTCGGGCATTCACTCTGTTGACTATTCTAGCAATGAAATGTTTGTAGGAGTAGAAACTGCTCTTTAAGAAGTCCTTTGACCTTTAACCCAACCTACAATTTTTTTTTTCAGAGGGAGTGGGCATAATTAATAGAATGAAACAAAACAAAGCTAAGTCATACACTATATGGTTAAAAAGACTGGAGCCAGTCCATTTTAATAAGCTATTGCCATTTTTCATGTGTACCCAACAGGCAAATGAATATACTGTAGTTTAGAATCTAGTGACAGCATCGTTGTTTGGCCTCTTATTCAGACACTGCAAACCATAGTTTCCTGTCCCTCACCTTATTTCCTCTTCCTCTGGTGGAACTAC
Source organism: Phrynocephalus versicolor (assembly GCA_023846285.1). Lineage (NCBI taxonomy): Eukaryota > Metazoa > Chordata > Lepidosauria > Squamata > Agamidae > Phrynocephalus > Phrynocephalus versicolor. The sequence goes on from JAHTLZ010000010.1 coordinate 68,566,792, forward strand.
AAGGGAATCAGAACTTTCCTCTTCCATTTCTGATTAATTGCAGCAGCTCATCATATCTGAATCTGAACACAATGCCATTCATCTTATCTACAGTTTACATAAACAATCCAGCTTCAAAGCCTGGGTGATGCAAAGCTTTGGGTTAATCATGTTTAAGACGAATCCCAGTTTAGGTCCAGGCCATAATGCTCTATGACTGCTCATACAACAGGAAGCAAACGCCTCCAATTCCTTTCTTAAGGTCCCATGGCAGTGTATGCCATGGATCGGTATGGCTCTTGCTCTTCATGTCAGTTCTTATTTGTGCAGCCAAAAAACAGTAAAAAACAGTGTGCAAATGAACTGCATCAGATATGTTTGCATGTGTAGAAGAAGGAACAAACGTTAGGTGATTAAAAGCAGGGGTAGTGGTGCAATCCCACACTAATTATCCCCACATTTATATCCTGCCCTTCTAATGAACATGCATGAGTCAATAGCAGTTTACAGGTGCAGATTACCTTAAGTAAGGTTATAATATGTACAAGACAAAATTATAGGTCAGACTGTATCTCCATGTAGCAGCAATACAGCGGGAGTGAGGTGGGACTCATGACTCCAGCTAATGGCGTCCAGGCAGCAGCCAGGTCCCATGATCCACTGTGTTCATAAGAATTGATGATCTCTGCCAACCTCTCAGTCAAACCCTCAACAACACAAGGTCTTCAAAAAAAAACCTGCTTCAAATGAGGGAGCAAGAAGAAAGCCTCTGGTGAAGTTGGATACCAAAATAAACTGTGGGATCTCAGCCACAGGTTGTGCGGTCTGTCTGCACAAAAGCCAAGCATGAGAGCTTGATTAAAAGTCATAATATGCACAAGTGCAAGGTATGGAGAACAAGTGCATATCTTGGGCATGTGCGGCCAGATAAGTTGATTGCTGCATGGGGGGGGGATGGAAAACAAAGAGAAGGGAGGATCTCAGTTCCTCACTGGAGGCACGTTATCTGGAAGGTATTACAGTTTCTTTTGAAAACAATATTGTTACAGCCCTAGGAATGTCAAGATAGAGATCCACAGACACACACACACACACACACACACACACACCACTTTTTGCTGACCTTTGGCAAGCGCTCAGGGTCACCAGGGTGCCGAGGGATGACTTTCTGTAACCTTTGGAAACCATAGTCAATGGTGGGTTCATTCAGAGCTGAAACAACAAACACAACAATTACAAACAATAAGCAAGAAGACAAAGGGCCCCATTGGCATTAAACAGCGTTTCGCATATCTGGACACCATCACAGCAGACGGGCCTCCTTGTAGTATTTTTTTCTCTCTGATCAGCAATGGCTGGGAAGCTACAGTGTTTGAGGTTAGATGTGAGGCTTTTGGGTACCTATGGCATGATGGCACCACGTTTTTGGTTTCTAAATAGATGTTAAGTAAGAAACAGTTATAATCCTGGAAGGTTTGATGAAATTCATTTGGCAAGTACACTGTTTCCTCCTGTTCAAGTTTTTCTCCCCCACTGTCATGTTGCTCGATGGAGTTCTTCTTAATAGAATGAGGGGGGTGGCACCAAAAGAGCCCCTAATTATGCTTGTGGATTCAACTATGCATTTGATCTTACTTATAATCAGAGCCAAACCTCATGAACTACACAATGTACCTTAAAGACAGGAAATAAACAAAACAATTGTGTCCCTGCTGCAGCCATCACCTATTGCTGCAAAACGGACAAGAAATGAATTGCACAACAAATCAGGAGAAACATATTTTAAAAGACTGCATGTGATCAATTATAAGTTTTCTATGGGATACAGATCCTTGCTGAATGGTGACTCAACTTTTAGCAGTTCCTGACAAACAATGATCAGTCTGTTGCTGTTGTTTCCTGTGAAGTCATAATCTTAATTGGGTTCTCAAGGTATTGTCAGATATTTAACAGGTGGCGTTACCAATTCCAACCACCACCACTACCACCGGATGAGTTTCTATGGCCAAGAGGGGATTCGAACCCAACCCTTTTGAGTTGGAGTCCATAACTCTATCCATGGTGCCACACTGGCTCTCTTTTTGTCAGAGCACTGATAAGGGCAATCTGCAACCACAGTACAGTGACTTACCACTTCTATTATTTTAATTTTTTAAAAAAAATTCTTTAAAAATGGAAATTTAAAATAACTTTTGACAGTTATGCATACAATTAAACCTAATATATAATGTGTGTGTGTGTGTGTGTGTGTGTGTGAGGGAGGGAGGGAGGGAGAGAGAATGCCTGTGTGGGGTCTCCTGTACTCATCCCAAGCCTGGTGCTGCCCAGAACAGGCCTCTGGCACTCTTCCTGGGCTGTAATGGGCACAGAAGTGGCCTCCGGCAAACTGGAAGTCACTTCCAGTTGACCAGAAGTGACTTCCAGGCCTTGCACTGGGCCTCTGGAGCCTGTACAGGGCTCAGAAGTGGTTTCTGGTGAACCGGAAGTGACTTCCAGGCCATGTGTTGGGCCTGCTCTGGGCCTCTGGAGCTTGCCCCAGGCTCAGTGCTTCCCTGCCGCCTGCCTGTGCCTGTCGTCCCAGTAAATCAGTAAATCTGCAATATATCAGAACCGAAAAACATGAAGCATGACGTGCAGGGGACTACTGTATTAGCTCTTTCTATGTATTTTTTTTTCTAGGGATCTGAAGGCATGGGCTGAAATCCATGGGAGCTTAGGCCAAACAAAACCCATTTGTTTTTAAGATAACATTAGCATCCACAGGAAGTACTAATTCCTTCCCTCACCTTTCAAAGTAAAATTATGTTGCACTCAGAATCAGAGCAGACTTTATCTTTCGGAGTTTTAGCACTATGTGCTGCTATGTTTGAAATTTAAACTGGAAATTTGCAGTCTAAGTTAAATGTGCTATTTGTAAATATGTCTATTTGTATTAGCAAATAGATAAATATGCAGATCTGAAGACCAAATGTGATTTTCTATAACACAAAGAAAAAAAATGGGATCTTAACTCTAGTGCAGGGATGGCGAACCTTTTTGGCACCGAGTGCCCAAACTTGGTGATGGGGATGGCGGAGGTGGCGGGGGGGTTGGGATCGGTGGTAGAGGGGGGCAGGGGTTGAAGGCAGCAAGGGCAGCGGGGGCAGGGTAATCGGCGGTGGTGCTGGGAGGGGCAGGGATGGTGGCAGTGATGGCGGCGGAGGTGGGGTTGGTGGCAGCGGCAGCATTGGCGACAAGTGTGATGGCGATGGGGACGGCGGCAGCGGGGGTGCAGGGGTGGGGCAAGGGCAGCAAGGACAACGGGGGTGGCGGCATCAGTGTCATCTGCAGCAGTGGCGGAAGGGGCAGGGATGGTGTCTGTGATGGCGGTGGGGGTGGCGGAGGTGGGGGCAGGGGGCAGGGGAGGGCAATGGCGGCAATGGCAATGGCAATGGGGACGGCGACGGCAGGGTCAGCCTGGCACGCGACATGCTCCCTGCAACCCCCACTTCCCCCTCCGCAAATACCTCATGGCTGGTCCAGCTGAGGGGGAAGTGGGGGGGCAGGGAGCATGTTGCATGCCAGGTGAAAGCTCTTTGTGTGCCACCTTTGGCACACGTGCCATAGGTTTGCCATCCCTACCCTAGTGGTTTTAGTGAAATTATTGATCCAATTGTAACTTACAGTGATGAATTTATTAATTCATTTATACACTTTACCCAACTTTGCCATTGTTTTTAATGAAAGGTATACTGGATACAATTTCCTCTATGATACACAAACATTATATGTCATACAAAAGATTTTTTCTTCTTTTGTATAAATGGAAAAAGTACCAATATGATTTAATATATATATATATTCACATCCATCTTACATTAAAAACAAAGTTACCACATGCCATAGTTAAAATGCATCCTAAATTTCAGAAGAATATTGAAAGTACTACTGACTTTTTTAAAAAAATGAATTAAATTCAAATAGGTCCCAAGGCTAATGGAAGCAATTTGTGTACCAACCCAAACTGACTGGCCTACTTTTCAAAATACAGGTATGACAGTCTCATGGTTCTAAAAGGACATTTAAATTGAAAGACTGTGAATATAGTACATAATTATACCAATAGCACCCTTTAACTTGTCAGCGTATAAATCTAAAAGGCTATCAATCATTTCTAAAGAGGAGATAAACCTGAAAATTCTTTGATTGACTGAGCTTCCTTTTTATGTTTTTTTTTAAAAAGAAGGGTGGGGGAGAAAAAAATGGATTAAAGTGGCCAGAAATCCATTTACAAAAGTACATTGTTTTACATAGGTGAGTAAAAAGCCAATAATTACATCTCCAAAAGACATCTAAATCTAAGTAAGTACTTTCCCCTTACTTACGTATTTCAAGTTGTGCAGAACTTTAGGCAACTTTTATATTAAAATACTTTTGTAAAAGCAATGTTTATTGAAGTAACTAATAGAATAGCAGTTTCATTTAAGGTAATGAAATCATTTTTGCAAATATGCGATGTAAGCCACTTTTCCCTATCCGAACAGTAAACTTTCAACCTGTCTCTTGTGTGTATTAACTAAAATTACACCCAGGTGTACAAAATCTGTCTATCTATGCCAGCATATGAGTTAAGGCACAATATTTATTATTCTTTCCATTTTATGAATTACTACTTAAACCCTTGAGGAAGAACTTCCTTTCAGATTAGACTTGAACAGAGCCAACGTTGGGAAATCTTTATGGAGTGAATTCCGAACTGTAATAAAATCTAACACATTTAGCACTAAAAAAAAAAAATAGATCTCTGTAAATTCGGAATTAGAGATTTAACTATTTTCATGTTTCCATAACTAAGACTTAAATGTACAAGAATTTTGCTTTAATATCTTTTAGAACTATATTTATTGGGAACTCAATAAGCTGATAACTCATCCTTCTTGCAATGAAAACAGACTTATTGGACTTTTTTTTGTTTCCGTCTTGTTTTGTTTTTTTAATTTTGAAATTAAAATGGAAAGGATTGCCTTTCTGTTTTCAATATGTTTCCCATAATGAGCTCCTGCTGTATCAATATAGCCCTGGTTGTTAATTGAATGACTGCCTGACATACAGGAGATGGGAATTGGTATCTCAGACCAGAATGATCGACACTTAATATCAACCAATTTAAAAGAACCTGTTCAAATATCATGTTGAACACCATAGTTTGGATTAGTCTTGGGAAGCCCATGCAGATGCAGGGGAGAATAATTGAATTAGCCACATTTTAATGTTATTATTTGAGGAAAAACAAACACAGTCTATGGAAGCATTTTGGAGATAAGCACAAGACCCAAGACAATACAAAAATGGGATTTTTTTTTTATTTGCATTTATGTTTTCATCTCACCCCCCTCTCTTGCTGATTTTCAAACATTTTTCCCTATTACTTTATTTGATACTTTCCTTAAGCTAGTTGATGAGAAAAGACAAAAACTCTCCTTCGGGGCATGCAGTAGCATAAAGGAAAAGACAGTCTGGAACTGTATGGTTAAAACTACAGTGCCAGCAAGATAATTTTCTCACTCACTCCACCAGTTCCATATGTTTCAAGGTTAATACTTCTCCAGGGAAAGCATTTTGCAAATCTGAGATTTATAAAACGAGGGAATAATGAAAGATGGTTTCGATAAGACATATTGCTGTTGTGGGAGAAAAAGCAGGAGAGTTGAATTTTTTGTAAAAAAAAAATGTGCCACGTGTATTGATTTTGCTTTTGCTAAATCTGCGAACTTCAGATTTGTACGATCTGCCTTTAAAAAGAATTGCTCTCAAAGTACACAAGGAATAAATGACATTGAAAAAGGAGAGCATATTGGTCATTCATCTCTGCGCTGATGAAGCATCGTGCCACAATGTGACTTGTGTAACTGCCTTATCCCATCATGGGTCCTCAGTACTTTTTTTGTGACAAGTCCTGTAAGTTGATGAGGATATTGCTATCCTCTCCTTTCAGCACCAGGGCCTAAAGATTTGTGGGTATTTTTTCTGTCCTCTTACATACAGAATCCCTATCTAAACGATTTTAAGTGATGCAGTCAAAAAAGGTAATATTTCTAAGCTCTGGCTGACATACACTCGTAGCACTGCGATAATTCCCGTTTCAACATAAGGCTCTCTCTCAACAACTAACTCCAATGTTGGCCTTCAATAAAAAACATTGCTGGCCTCCAGTAATTGAAAAAAAGCTAGTTAACTACCCTTACTTTAACAGTATCGCAATGGCCCTCATTGTCTTCATGCCATTGGCAAATCTAACTGCCATGTACTATAAGGCTGTTTGAAGTGACTCTCTATATGCCACAATATGTGTGTGTGTGAGAGAGAGTGGGGAGGTACAGAGTGTATATCTAAGAAAATGGTCAGTTGTATTACCTATCTCTTGGCAGTGGAGGAAGGTTTAGTCTGAAGATGAGGCATGCCAATCTTGAGATGGAAAAGTTGGAAAATCCTGTATTGGCAAGAGGATTTCTGAAACCAATTTGACAGGTGTTTTCTGCAGGGCTGTTGTTTTTTCATAAACCTTTCATTAGAGCCAATCTCCCCACTGTATGATGCCATTTAAGAAACCTCTGTGGTTTCAAGTTAAAAGGACATTGCCCTTTTGGCATGTGATTCCTTTTTGGTCATGGTAACCCAAAAGGTCTTTTGGGCCAAAGCCCTCTTTGCCCATCTATGGATGCCTACGTGGGAAGAATAAACCTAAGGAAAGGAAGTGTGTATCTAGTTATGGGGGATATTGGGGAGAAGACAGAGTAAGTTGTTTTAGTTACTGAAACAGACATTTGGGAAGGTAGGAAGGGAACATAAAGAAATGTAACAAAAATAGGACCGATGGGACTGGTTTGGCTTAAATTATATACATTATATTGTTCTTCACATATTTCTTGATACTGAAATTTAAACATTTTGAAGCTGTTTTGAAGGATATGAACTCAGACTGAATCTGAACCAGGCTCCGAGTGTGTTGCTAATAAATCGAATGGTGTGGGGGTTTAAAGCTTTTTTTAGCTACTGAATAAAGTAGTGATGAGGGCGTTCACCCCTTGCTTCGATAGCTTAAAAAAAAAAGTTTAAAACCCTTGCGTTCCACCCCCCCCCCCCGCAAAATCGGATGTGTTGTGGGGGAATATGCGCAGGGTTTAAAAACTTTTTTATTTTAGCCACCAAAGCAAGCGGTGATGTCGGGCGTAGTGCTGCTAATGCTGCTCAGTGCTTCAGAGAGAATGCAAGGAGGGGAAACAGCCGAAAAACCAATGGCCAGAGTGTCAAATCTGGTAAGGAACCCTGTGTTCCCATTTGTCAATCAATCAATCAATCAATCAATCAATCAATCAATCAATCAATCAATCAATCAATCAATCAATCAATCAATCAATCAATCAATCAAATCTTTATTACAGTCATAGTAGGAGACTTTCAAAGCCACAAGGAAAATGCAGCAAGTTCCCAACCAAGCCTCTGTGTAGGCAAAAGGACTTTAATTGGTCTGCAAGGGAGCATAAAAATCACTTCTCTCTCTCTCTCTCTCTCTCTCTCTCTCTCTCTCTCTCCCCCCCCTCCCCCCTCTCTCTCACAAACACACACCATCCTCATCATGTGAAACGGTACACTTTGCAGATCTCACCATGGAAAGAAAGTTTTATTTCTTAATTAAATGTCATTAAATGAAACCATACAAGCACCAGGGCAATTTTTGTTGTGGTTATTGTTAATATGGCCTACTCTTTATAAAGCTTCTTTTTTCATTAAAATTTCCCCCTTCCGCCCACCATTTATTCCCATTGGCAATGGGAAATGGAAGTAGGTGGAGCAAATTCTACTCAGACACTGAAATTGGTGATGGTAAGGCCAACTCAGTGTTTTCCTAACTTTTAAGGCTTTGTATGTGTGATATTTTTTCACTCAAACCTATTTCTGTGAATTTAATTTCCTTTTCTTAATGGTATTACAGCATTCAGCATGATGTAATCCTTAACTAGAAATACAAAGATATGTAGCTAATAAGAAATGTAAAATTTCAGTTTTATAGCAACTAAGAGTCTAAATAGAGTCTAACAGCCAAACCTTCATTAGATTATAAATAACATTCCACAGGCAAATCAAAGCACAAAACTAGCATCTGTATCCGTGGTTTCTTTTAGAAACTGCTATTTATTTGAATTAAAGGTGAAGCAGCAGTTGCTGAAACTAGATTGTTGTCACTAAAAATTATGGTACAACATACATACACTGTATCCAGAAACTGAGTCATGGCAACTGGACTTCTTGTAAGATCAAACAGTTTAGTTACCCATCCTAGTAGCTTTGTCAGTCTGGGGAAAGTTGGTGTGAAGCTACTCCACACCACTGTCCACCTAAGGAGCCTATTCAGACCACTGCATGATTGCATCCTATTCAAACCTTATAGCATGAGCCTTTTCAGACCAGGGTGATGTGAAAGCAAAATGAACTATATATTGAAAGACACGCACCAACTTCCCCCAGACTGATATAGCTGCTTGGATGAGTAATGAAACATTTCAATCTCACAAGAGAAGTCCAGTTGCCATGACTCAGCCTCTGAATAATCTCACATGGATGATTAAGAATCTTCACGGGCATATACAGTGGTCCCTCACCATTCCTTAGTTCATATACTGTGGTGCCAGTATATCACGGGACTGCAGTATATGAAATGCAAGCCCCCCTGGGGTAAGTTGCATGGGCCTGTTTGAGGCCTCCTGCATATACCCCAGGCCTAGCGTTGCCTTCAACGGGCTCCCTGGGCCTGTCAGAGGCCCCAGAAGTGGTTTCCAGCTATCCAGAAGGCACTTCTATTTTTTTTGGACGACACTTCTGACCCACCAGTAACCACTCCTAGGGCCTCCAACAGTCCCAGGAAGCCTGTCGGATGACTGTTTGGTGCAGTGCCAGGAGAAGGTAAGTCTAGTAGGTCCTGAACAGCCCTCCCATCCCAACCCAATTCAGCATCCATAAACTACAGAGTTTCCATTATTGCAGGTTGAGTCAGGACCCTATACCCTGCGATAAGTGGAGGGTTTCTGTAATTTTAAGGACACAAGGAATGCAGTATATCACCAAAACCAGAAATTTTAGGTCATGTTTATTAAGAATGCCATATGTACATTTATTACTGCAGCTACATTCTTGTGTGTGTGTGTGTGTGTGTGTGTGTGTGCGCGCACGCGCACGCACAGTATGTATTTTAAAAGCATCTACTGTTTTCTAGGCAATGTTTCCCCAAACATAAAATGGAATACAATTAAGACTACAATTAAAATGACCACAACAGCATAATGGTAAAGCCAGTACTTTTTAAAAAGGAATCACTAAAATCATCCAGGGACTCCCCATTTTTAAGGCCACAGTCGAGGAGGGAACCATGGATCGATTCTGACACATGGCATTCCATGGAACCACCACAGGGGAGGCCCTATCTCCCTGCTCAGTCTTTGGCTGGGTTTTGAATCGAGAAACACAACACCCGTTTTTGTAAAGATGAAACGACACAAACCAGCCTCAAGTAGGAAGGAGGAACAAGGAGACCCAGCCTCACTAATCCTGCATGACTCGGGATAGTTTAATGAGAAGGGCCACTGTGTTGTGGAACTAGCACAAGCCTCATCTGTCCTTCGACTACTTCCTATAGCATGGAAAAAGAACTAGAGCAGGTAGAAAGCGATGGTGAGAAGCACAAAATATATTATGAGAACATACAGCCCCCAAAGTCTTCCATTTCGGAATCTCCTAGAGACTTCCTAGATGAATAAAACCATTCTGCTTGTCAATGAAGGATCTTTAATACACATTGCGAGAGTAGGGCCAGATAGTTTGAGACAACCTGCCCCCATGCTACACACACAAACACACATTGAATCGGATTAAAGCCATATAGCTTAATTAAATAATAAATGAGCTTTAGGATCAAATTAAGGTGTCTATAATTACACAGATGTACCTGAAACACTCAGGTCTCCAAATCCATCTGTTTAAGATATGAATGAAAATGTGAAGTAAAGGTACAACTAAATTAAGAATTATGTTCTTCAGACAATTTATTTATTTCTACTCTAGAATATAGTATTTTGCAGAACTGAAAAAAACATTGATTCAAATAATTATTCATGTATCCTCTCTACATATTTTATGCATATTACATAATGATATTCCATATGCAGAAACCTCATGGTCTAAATGGAAGTCATTGCATTACTTATTGCTTTGTGGGAGACTGGTTGCCAGTATTATTGTTGAGTCAATCATACAAGTTAATGTGTTTCCTTGTTTTTTTACATTTTGCACATGGCGTGTTATCTGTACCAACAGGCAAGAATAAAAGAGGGAAATACTCTCTAGTTCCTTCCTATGGCCAATTCTGGCACTGCACCTTGGAAATGAAAAAAAAAAAGGACAAAATTAAAGAATCCTTCCCTTCCTACTCAAAAGGATTCATAACAGAATGGCATAAAAATCTGAAAAATCCCTGTTAAAATAACTCTAAAATGTTTTTGATATAACTTTTGAAAGTAATAAGTATCAGTCATTACACCTACATAATACAAACATTACTCATAAACAATGCAATAATTACCAAGTTACAGAAAAATATGGTTACTCAAGAGTATACCTAGTTGCATGACACTCTGCTAGTTTTAACTAGTAACTTCCATGCTTTATCTTATTCTCTCTAAATAACTTCATCTGGTGCCATCACAATATAATATGATTGTAGGGAGAAAGGAAAAAAAGAAAAGAAAAAGGAAGTTGTAACACATGGGAAAGCTGCCTACATGCCCTAAGAACATCCGATCTCGCCTGATTTCGGAAGCTAAGCAGGGTCGGCCCTGGTTAGTACTTGGATGGGAGACCACCACTGAATACCAGGTGCTGTAGGCGCCTGGAGTAGGAACTGGCAAGCCACTCCAGTATTCCTGCCAAGAAAACTCCATGGAAATGGGGTCACAAAGAGTCAGCCACGACTGTAATGACACAACACACACACAACACATGGGAACTTTAATAATCTGGGTGCAAGGGATGTTCTTCTACTCTGAGTGGTGGAGTGCATGAAAGGGGATGAGATACGACAGTTGCTTAGGGACTGCTTGCCCATCTGCTTCTTTGTGTGACCATGTATGAGAATGTCTGTTTGCCCTCATTCGCACCTGCACATATGTCTCTCTGTATGAATACCTGGCGTTCTGTCCCTCACCCCACCCCCTACTATCAGCTGCTATGACCAAAAGTGTTGGGGGGGGGAACAGCTATCACTGGCCGACAGAAATGTGCTGTTCTCTCCCCCAACTAAGTATCCCTTTTCCAAAAGATCAGACAGTTGCCAATTATTTGAAGGCGAAAGTATGAAAAATTTAGAGCCATCTGCTTCTCACTGGTTCCTAACAGTTTCAAGAAGTCAACGGGAGATTTGAACTGGACATACAACTACCCTTTATTTACTGATTGCATTTACCAACCCCAACCTAAGATCCAGCTGTGAGATCTTCCTGCACACCAAGATGAACGTCCAATTAGCTTTTTAGTAAGAGCAGGTAGCATGTGATACCCCTGCTCTATACAAAGAAGCTACTATTTTGAATAACAGCTCATTGGGGGTGGGGTTATTTGGCAGTCATCCTAAGTTATGAGCCATGCACCGTTCTGTATGCAGCCCAAAACTTTACAGTGTGGTCAAAATGCAATAAAAGGAAGTGCAAGTGGACTCTCAACATTCTACCTCCAGGAAGGGACTGTGTGGTAGGGGAAGTTCACCGAATTCCTTCAGGGGAAGGAAGATTTCTCCAACCATTTCTCAAAGGTCCAGCTCATCATTAGTAGAGCAGCTGCACTCCTTTTTATCCCAAAAGATTTAAACTTTTTTTTTTGGGGGGGGTGTCCTGTTGCCATTGCCACTGGCTGCTACGCCACTATTTTGCTTCCTCCATGATTTCCTCTTCCTAGGAACATGCTAGGAGAGTGCTTCTCAACCTCCTAGGCGTACAAACTAGAACATCGAAGGATATATTGGGGGGGGGATCACTTCTGCAGATCACCTTAGGAAATAATAAGCTCCTCCAACGCTCAACTTACTGACCGAGGAGATCAAACCATGCAGTCCTAACTGCATCTTCGGATTCCCGGATGTAGCTGTGGGGGTGGTTGGGGAGAGGAAGATAGTGTCTGCTTGGACAGAGGAGGTGGAAGAAAGTACAGAGATATGAAACGATTAGAGTGGTGAACCTATTATCTGGATATTGAACCTCCTGATTTATTTTTCCATAATTTCTATAAAACCTACACCTATCTGTCTATAAAACCTACACCTGCAGTTATCTACAGTATTTGAACCATGTTTCATCTTGATTTACAGTTTGTGTTCTACAAAGGACATTTCCAAATCACAGCCAGCTATGCATTAATTCATAAACACACACGCTCAGAAAATATTGTTACTTTGTTTATTTTGTTAGCAGTACTTCCTGCCTCTCTTCATACCCCTCCCCACAGAGAAGTCATTGGGAACCACTGTTCTAGAATAATGTGATGGTAAGGGTGAGATAACCACGAAAAACAGTGGAGAAAGCTCAGAAATAATTTTGCATAGCAGCCTTCCTTCAAAGTGGTCTCATTCTCATGACTCTTGAGAATTTGTTTTGGCTCTATTCTTGAACTTAGTGTTATATTGTAAGGAGGCAGAAGGTGCTGAATTTGACCCCCCCTCAAAAATGTGTTACACATCTCTTAACAAGGTTTAGGGGCACACCCTTTGGAGCTTCATACCTCAGCCCCCTTACCCCCCAAATGTTTCCAAATTTCAAGGGATTCCCTAAAATCGCTTTCTGAAAGTACCCCTTCTACTTTGGAGTCCCAAGGTAAGTAAATTTTGATTGCATATTTTTAAAAATAATTTTCAAGTGCATTTTTTTAAAAAAATTACTTACCTTGGGGGCACCAAAGTAGCAGGGGTACCTTCAGAAAGCGATTTTAGGGAATCCCCTGAAATTTGGAAACATTTGGGGGTAAGGGGGCTTAGTTATGAAGCCTCAAAGAGGGTGCAACTAAATCTTCTCATTAGAATCATATGGGAAACGGAGGCACTGCTATGGCTCACCCAATTAGGACTTGCCCTCAGCTGCCCTCTCCAAGCCATCCAAGCTCCTAATTTTACCCCAAGAAACTGGGAAACTTATTGACTCGAGTATAAGCTGAGGGCGTTTTTTTCCCTGTCAAAAATAAGGGCTAAAAAAGTTGGCATATACTAGAGTATATACGGTAATATGTGTACTGCAAGAGTCATTTCAAATACCAGTATTTACTGCTTTATTCCAGAATGCTGAATATTTTTACCAGATATTAATATTAAAAGACATTAATATTTGCCTCATCAGACACAATTAGTAAATTGCATAATAAATGAGAGAAAAGAGGAGAAATTTTTGGAATGGATCATGGTTTGATAAGAACATATTTAAAATTATTATTTAAAATTATTAGTGCCACAAGTGCCTGTCTAATATCCCCCACTTTTACAGGGATGGTGAAAAATAAAGATCGTGTAACGCTGGACCTTTCCATTGCCTCTAAATTCAACAGCAGCAGTATTACTTTCGCCTATAATTGTTCAGCTTATGTCCCAAAGAGTTTTGACAATAACTGTTATCGGGAGGGGGAAATCACAGCAACCTGTCTGATAAACGTGTTTCCCTGCCCTCACACCCTGGTGAGCACTGTGACACTCTACTTTTATCATCCGGTGTGTGCTCGGAATGAGCTTAGAACAGCAATTGCCAGGAATAGGCAGGCGATAAACTGCATTGATTTAACACATCTTGTTTTCAATCATGCTCGGATTTTCTGAGCACGCATTTTTCCTGTACTCCAGCTTGTAGCTTTTATCTGACGAGCTGATCCCTTTTCACTGGAAAATGAAAAGGTCGCACAATAAGACACGGTTTACTGGAACTCCAACACGCACCGGGGAAAGTATTTTAGATAAATACTGGCAGACAGAGTGGAGCTGAATTTCAACACCACAATTGCTAAACAACAATACTTATTACTCTCCCAGAACAAGCCTACAAGCACCTTGTGGATCACAGTAGGGGAGTGCTCCGAGTCAGCTAAAAAACTACCTTCCATAAGACTGTTTAAAGATGTAGTGGTCTTTTAAACTTTTACAACTGGCCATGAAGTCGGGAAAAGCTAAATACTTTCTCAGCGATATCCACAAGCCCACCAAGAAACTAACAATAAGCTATTTTCCATGGCCAATAGATGAATTCCCACTAAAATGCCAAAGGTATTTTTTGTGACACTGAATGAGGGGTAAAGGGAAACTGGAAAGTAAAAAATGAGTTTAACTAACAAATACTGATGGCCAAATGAACAAGCTATATTTTCTAACGCAGAAACTGTAAGCCAACTAAGTTGGAAGTAAACCACATTAATATAAATAGAATGTATTCTGAATAAACACATTTTCTTATTCCATTCACAGCACAGACACAACTGGATTAATGTAAGACTTCTGCTTCATATAAAGTAATGCTACCTGTCCATCAGTTTTGTCTACTCAAACTGGTTCCCTAGAAACACCAATACAGTATATATGAGGCAAAGATTTGGTAGCTGATACAACTAACTGGAAGCACAAGGGACAGAAACTGTCTTCCCTTCCACAGTATTCTATGCTACTACCTCCACATTCACAACAGTACACAAATTAGCACTTGAACCATGTGGTATTCCTTCTCCATCATTTTCTGAGGCCACACCTGAGTAACCAGAACAGTTAAAAAAAATCAGAGGTCACTTGCACTTGGAAATTAATCCATTTGCATGCGGATAGGGACCGGGTTAATGCCCAATTAACTGGCCACATTTTAGTTGAGAGAATGTTAATTTTGCAGTTGGGCTAATTAGTTTGATTAATTGATTGATTAATTGCTTAATATTGCTGCCCTGAAAGAAATACATTGCTCGGTGCAATGATAGTCAAGTCTCGAAATGCGTAATGAAGCAAAATTATTTTGGAGAAATTACATCTACAAAACATGGCACAGGATTACCAGTCCTCAAGGCCAGGTTTGTTTCAACGCAACACAACAGAAGTGTATATTCTGCTCTTATACTACAGTGCATAGAGGTGGACTGCATGGTCCGTAAATAGTATTGTTTTCTATTTTCTGCAGAGATGTATAATGGATGAGAAAGATTTGCTTTATTTGCAGCCCCCTCCCCGTCCCCCCCCTTCTTTTACACCATCAGAAATTCTATGTTTGTCTGAAGTGGAACTCTCAGTGAGCTGGTCAAATGGTCTCTTTTGGTATACCTGTAATAAAATCCTTAAGTAGCTTAGAGTGGAATGAAGCTGGATTATCTTTCCTCAAAAAGATCGCCCAAATACTTTTTGTTTTATGGAGGCAAAGTCCTTAGGGGATTTATTGAAAACCCACCTAATATTCTTGAGTGCTGAAGTTTGCAGTGATACCTTTTACACTATCAAATGTGTGTAAAAACACTTACTGATAGATCGTCCTTATCTGTTACACATTAGAAGAAGCAAAAGGAGAAGAAGTTATTCTGTCTAAATATCAAGAATGACTTATGCTCTAGGGCTTTTGGTAAGTGGATTTTCAGAGTGCGGCATTTCAAGAAGAGACATATTTGTACTAAAAAAGCTTCTTGGCGATGACATTTTATTGAAGTATTTCTGTATTCACAGTGACAAGTAGCTTGGAGGAAGAAAGCACATTTGAACTTAAAATATGGTAACCTGGTTCATTCATTAGCTTGTGCAGCCCTACCAACAGTAGAATCAATAGCCAATATTTCACTTAGAGCCTTTGTACACGACCCCTAAACTCCGCAGCAAATGGCTGCAAGCTCCGGAGCTTACAATTGTTTCCCCACCAGCGCCTGAGTTTGCAGGAAATTAAGTGTGACCCCACCCACCTAAGCGCGTCCCAGCGCACTTTTCTTGTACCTGCTCAAGGAGGGTGAAAATCCCCAGGTCCGGATTTAATCTGGTCAGTGTGGGGCAGGTGGGAATGGACTGGGGGCTTTCTTGCTGATTGCTTTGGTCCATTTTTGCATTTTTATTTTGCATTGCACTTTTGAAGGGAACAGCCTGGGTTTTTTTCTTGCTGATTGCCTTTGTCCATGCTTGCATTGCACTGCAGGGTGTATGTTCTGGCTCTGCATGCCTTTAAAGTGGACTTTATAAAGAGAGCTGAAAAAAATTGGCTTTTATGCTTTTTTTCCGGACCCCTGGAATATATTAATCGATTTCCCATTCATTCCTATGGGAAACCGAGTTTCAGATAACGAATTTTTCGATTAGCAAATTGACTCACAGGAGAAATTAAATTTGTTATCCAAGATATTACCGTATAGAAGTCAAAGCAGCATTCAGTTGTATGGGACTATCTAAATTACCTGATGGTGCGTCTCTCAATAAGTTTGCCCATGCATGCCACCCAACCTAGTCAAGGTTCATGTTTGTATGAGGCCACCCCTAGAGAGGCTCGGAAAGCTGCCACCACGACCTGGGCCTTCTTGGTGGTCACTCTAATTATATGGAATGCACTTCCTGCAGATATATGCCAGGCTCCCTCTCTTCTGGTCTTCAGGAAACAGATATAGAGTAGTACCTTGGTTTATGAGTAAAATCTGTGTTGGAAACATGCTCGTAAACCAAAATATTCATATATCAAACAATTCATATATTTATATATCAAACTTAAGATAATTCATTCTTGGGTTTGTCATCCCAGAACAAATCATGTAAATTTCCATTATTTCCTATGTGGAAATAAGAGGCCAGGAGCCGGACACCCTGGTGGCCACAAAAGGAGCTGGTGGCCATCATTTCCTCGCTGCCACTCTGTGCCCTTGTGCTCATTTTGTAAGACACAGCTTGTCAACAAAATGCTCATCTTACATAATGCTTGTAGACCGGGGCACTTGCTTCTGCAAGTAGGGAGAAAATCTGATATTCCTCATTATGCTACATGACACTATTTATGAAATAATGTCATACAGCAAATTATGAGAAACCCATTCAGTATCAGCCTTGGTTCTGCAACATTCTGCTCAGAGCAGTTGAAAGGAAGGGTGTTTTCTATGGTTGCCGAAAAAGAGTTCATGGTGTTCTGCCCGGATGTTGAAGCTAGAAGGCTAACAAATGTCTTTCAGGGCTCACATGATATGATTTTTGAAGGATTTGCACTGGCTGCCAATATAAAGTGACCCACAAAACCATAAATGTCTTGGAACCTGGATATCTGAAAGAGTGGCTCATGACCTCAATTAACAACAACACTGGGATCATTTCAGTGCCAAGTATAAACATGCTTGGGGGGGGGGCAAAGAATCTTCGCTTGTGCTGGTCTTAGAGCAATTGATAGATGCATTAATTTTATGTATTTCAAACTGTTTAATTTAACTTGTTTTAAAGGATTTTATGCTTTTAAATTGTTTTATATGGCTCCGTAAACCCACCCTGAGATCTTACGATATAGGACATGATATATGTGTTTTAAACAAATAAAATTGTGTCAACAGCGAGTAAAACTGTGCAGGCCCTAAATATGCTACTGTGCTCTCCATGTTTAATTTCAACCTTTGGTTGGTAATACAATCCTGGTAATTAGAGATTGGCATGAATCAAAAAATGGCATTTCGTTTGTCGTTTGGAGGGTCCGTTTTGGTTCGTTTCCATTTTTCGTGAATTTTTGCAAAAAAATCGTTTTCGTTTTCATTCATTTGTTACCATATCGTTACCATTTATTTCATTTTTTGTGATATTTTTTAGGATTTTAAGCAATTCACTCATATTGCAGTAACGGAAACGAAATGCACAACAAAATTTCCGGTGTTTCTGTTAGTTTCGTTTCATTTTAGAGACAAAATTCGTTTGTCGTTTCATTACGTAATGAAATGAAAAAACAGAAACGGAAATGAAAAATCGTTCGTTTCGTGCCCATCTCTACTGGTAATTATAATGCATCCACAATACAATGCAATAAATGGGCAGCGAGCAATGAGGAAGAAAGAGAACAAAATGTCTACCATTGCCATTAAAAATAAATCCCAATTGAACACACTTATGAAATTCCAAAATATTATGGGGTGCCCTTGCTGTATAGGAAAAAGGCAAATCCTTTCAAGTTTTTATTTCTTTCAGACAAACCGAAACTGAAACCGAAACCTTGGGTCCTTTTAAGGATAAAGGTGAGGTAAAAGTATTTTAAATACTATATTATCTTTACATATTGTCTTTAATTATTCTTTTAATTTAATTATTATCTTTATTATTTTATTTTAATGTCGTGATTTTGTTTTTTGCTTTTTTATTAATGTCACTTATTTCTTGTTAATATTCAATATTGTTTTGATGTTATTCTTTTTACTTATTGATTTATATTTTGTTTATTTTACTCTTATTCACCACCCAGAGCGGTACGGGGCTATATGTGCAGTACTGTACATAAATTTCATGAATGAATGAATGAAACAGATTATGAATCAATTGCTGTTTCAATTTCTCCACTCATTCTCACCGCTTTTAATGATACAAACAGGCACACCAAGTCAATTACAGTAAACCTTATCCAGCTGAAAACCTTTGGGGGGGGGAAACAGTAGGAGTTGCTACTAGACATGGGCACGACTCGGCGAAATTGTTGTTTCCGTTTGTCGTTTCCGTTACGTAACGAAACGACAAACGAAAATTGAGCTGGAAATTGGACGAAACGAAACGACCCATGAAAATTGTTGTCATTAGTTTCGTTTCCGTTACTGGCGGCGTGCAATGAAATGAGCTGTTTTTTAAATGTTAAAAAATGCCCTGGACATCCATAAAAATGCAGCAATAATTATTTATACTGTCTGATAATACCTACCAGGGGGTGGGGGGTCCTTAAAACGTGCATTTATGTCTTTTCTCAGATCGCTGTATTTTTTTTTCCTTTAAGGGGAGTTGGGGACATTGACCCAAAATGGCTCCCAGATGCCTAATATTGATTTCTTGGGTATTAAAATGCCCTGGACATCCATTAAAATGCAGTGATAATGCGAGAATTATTTGAAATTATTACCTACCAGGGGGTTGGGGTCCTTAAAACGTTTGGTTTTGTCTTCTCCCATTGTGATAAGGATGACAAAATGGATGTCGCCAGCCACTCCAGTCACAACATGGAGGCAAACCATGTAATGGGATCATGTAAATTCTTGGAAAACTTCAACCAATAGCATGCCCAGGTTGCAGACTGGGCAGGTCTGGCAGCCACAGAGGGCATAAAAAGCTCTGGCAGCCCCCGGAAATGCTTTAAAATCGCGCAAAAAGTGGGTAGAAATGACAAATGAAAAAACAAAAAACGAAATAACAAATTTTTGAAAAAATTCGCGACAAACGGAAACGACCCGAAACGGACCTGTCCCGAAAAACGACAACTCAAAACATAATTTTTTCTGGTCGTGCCCATCTCTAGTTGCTACTTAGAAATACTGTAGTTAGTTACACTAGAAATGCTGTGGGCCAACGAATTCTCAGGATTAACAGGAGAGTCAAGATAATCATGGTTTGGACTTTATAAATGAAGAGTGTTCAAAACTACACCTCTTTAAAACACTGTGGATGCATTTGGAATCCACTTGTCAAAGCTTACACCATAATAAATCTGATTGTCTTTAAGTGATACTAAAACATTTTCTTTTTGGCAGTTGCAGACTAACCTGGGCTAACATGCTACTAAAAGAAGGCTGTCAAGAAATGAAGAAATGCTGTCACTGGACTCAGTTTTTAATTCAAAAAACGGAATTGGAGGGTAGATGTAAAATCTAAAATAAAACAGCAAATTGGGAACAGATGAGCAGAAAATATTCTTGAGGCTAGAATTATTTTCCACACACCACCTGCCAAATATTTATGCCGGTATGTAAGTTACACCACTTTACAGCTGGACTGATGCTTATATCTGGATTGACAGAACACCAGGTGATGTCACAAATAGGAGTAGTAAAGAATCTTCTCTGAATCTCTGGAAATGGATCACTGCTAGAGATTGTTGACAAAAATCTGTTGGCTAGATAGTTCAATGGTCTAATTCAGACTTGACAGCTTCCTATGTCCCTATGTCGATATGGACACTACATGTTATGAACTCATCCCAAATTGAGGCCAGTCCATTTACCAAGATCTGCACAATGCTGGGGTCCTTCTTCAGGGCTGGGACTCCAGTTTGGGCAGGATCCTGGCCTCATGAAGCTGGTGACTCCAATGAGGAGGACAGACAGGGAGTGAAAAAAATTGTATGAAGCATGTAGCATCCATCTCTGTTCCGATGTGCTGCACAGGACAATCTCAGATGTTTTAGTGTAGCCACCTCAGAGTGTTGTACAGCATGCCAGAACTGGAGCAAATGCCCTTTTGGCAGGAGATACTAGTCAAAATCCAATTACCCATTTGTACTTGTGTAAGTGAAAATATGAAAGCTGTGGTGCTGGCCACCAATTAACAAGGTGCGGATTGCATTCCTGAGAGCACAGCCAGTTACACAATCAGGCCTGTGCCCTGAAACACAACCACCACCATGTTGATTAGCATCCCGCCCATTTGCCATGGTGAATTGCACGCAAAGCAGCAACTGAACCCTGGCCAGTCATGTTTAAAATTATATTCACATTCACACAACATGAAACATCCTTCTTTACACATCACTATCCTGGTACTTGCTCTTTAGTTCATTCCCTGATAGAAAGACATAGTGGAACTGAAAAATGTGCAGAAGAGAGCGACTAAAATGATTACTGGGCTGGGGCACCTCCCTTATGAGGAAAGGTTAAAACATTTGGGGCTCTATAGTCTGGAAAAAAGGCGTCTGAGGGGGGATATAATTGAGACATACAAAATAATGCAGGGCATGAGTAAAGTGGATAGAGGGAAGCTCTTCTCTCTCACACAAAATACCAGAACTAGGGAACATACACTCAAAATGAGGGTTGGGAGAGTAAGAACTGACAAAAGAAAATATTTTTTCACCCAGCGCATTGTTAGTCTATGGAACTCCCTGCCACAGGATGTGGTGATGGCATCTGGCCCGGATGCCTTTAAAAGAGGATTGGACAGATTCCTGGAGGAGAAGTCCATCACAGGTTACAAACCATGAGGGAAATGTGTCATCTCCAGGCTTAAAACCAGGGTACTTCAAGGGCCAGATGCAGGGGAGTGGTATCAGGAGACAGATATCTAGTGTCATGCGCTCCCAAACACATCTGGTGGGGCCACTGTGAGATAGAGGAAGCTGGACTAGATGGGCCTTTGGCCTGATCCAGCATGGCTCTTCTTATGTTCTTATGTTCCTATGTTCTTATGTTAATGTTGCCTCAGGCAATTTACTTTGTATAATGCTGAGTATATGCAGTAACTGCCATGCATTCATACATGGTCAAAAACAGGCACTCATAACCTTGTTGAGAACAGTTATGATAGCCTGTTGCTGTGACAGTTTATTTTCATTCAATGATCCAAAACAAAAGAAAAATCTGTGTTTTTAGAGGCCAGGTCAAAAAAAATTTCAGGAACTGGAAAATAGAAGTTTGGAAAAATCAAAACTGTATGTTCCGAGGGATATTCGAACATGGTATTTTTCAGCCACAGATGGTTAATGGCTGGATATGTATCATCTAAATAAAAAATGGTACATGTATATAATATTATATGAAACAAGAGGAACAGTAGGTGAGACCTTTGTTCAAAATGATCTTCATGAACAATGAAGTTCTTTAATGGGTATTCAGATTGGCATAGCATTACCAGTAGATTTTCTTCCTTTAATGTTAAAACAGAAGTGGAATTTAAGATATGATAAATTTTAGATCCTCTGCTGCAGAGGAAAAAAAATAAATCTTTTATGTCTTGTTGAAATGTCATTCTACATACTATATTCAGAGTATGCTTTTCTTCCACACTAACATATTCCTTTTCCTGATAATTTAGTTACATGACATTTCAAGGATCCTTTTTCAATTCACAGGTAAATGAATACTCATTGAAATGTTTAGAATGCTTTGCCACTTAAGGAAAATGAGATCTGAATTTGGCCATGGTTTTTAACTATCATGGTTGTAGGGAAGAGTCGGACTATGTCTCAAATTATCCCCACAGGGAAAAGAAAAGTTTAAGTAATGTGGAAGTACCACTACCTTCAGAATTGTAAAAATACAAGTATATCTCATATCTCGGGCATTTTTTTCTTTGATTTTCATTGTTCCATGTTAACTTGCACTTTTTTCTATAAAATCTCATCTGTTACATTATTTATTTCTAATTATTATATGTGCTGCTTCAGCAGATAAACACAAATACCCAGTGCTGCATGTTGTGCCAACTGAATGGCATTAGGTGAAACTCACAATATGCAGGTGAATTGAGTCTAAGGTGTTTTTTCCTGTCAAAACAGTGATCTTTTTGTAAGTATTATGTGGGTACACATTTCTTCCATGGCACTATTTTACTTTATCCAATTTACCCTTGAATCCACATACATGGCCTGTTTTATACTGACTCACATGTCGGCATAATTCTACAGAAATTATCATCTCATTGATCCACACTCATGGGCTGCCCCCCCCCCCAAAGTCATGCAACTTAGACGTTTTTCCCCAGTTGGGCTCCAGTCATATTTTTCTTGAACAAGAGATATGCAAAAAAATTGAAGCTTACTGATGAGCTCAGATGATGGAGGAAGTCTGTTGTTCAACACAATGGTTTAAAAATGGCACTGGTCTTTTCAGGGGGTGTAAGTCCTTGTATTTATAAACAGGTAAAACCATTGTTGCTCATTTACCATGTAAGAACTAATGATAGGGCAAAACACAGCTTTTTTGACATCACAAAGGAATATGAAGAGATATGTAGGAAGCTGAAGGATCTGGGTGGACAGGAGGTAATTTCATTTCCTCCCTGTAGAAGGACGTGGCCCTTGAAGGGAAAGAAAAATAGCAGAGGTGAACAACTGGCTACGCAGATGGTGCTGGCAGGAACAATTTGGCTTCTTGGACCATGGTTTGATATTTCATTCAGATGGGCTATTGGGCGAGGATCGGGTGCACCTCACTACTAATGATAGGAATATTTTTGCCAAGGGGATTGAAAATTTGATGAGAGCTTTAAACTGAGTTGTCAGGGGGGTGAAAAAAATCTTTACAGTGGGAATCCAGAAGGGGCAGTGGGGAATTGCCCAAATGATGCAGTAGAAACAATAGGAGTATTACAGTCCAACATTGCAAGGAAAAATAGGTTAATCAAATGGCTTGTAAGAGGGACACACAACCTTAAATGTCTCTTCAATGCACAGAGCATGGGAAACAAACATAGGAGCTGGAACTCCTAATACAGCAAAATAAATATGATATAATTGGCATTACTGCAACCTGGTGGGATGAGATATATGATTGGAATGTAGTTATTTGAGGGTATAATCTGTTTCAAAGGAACAGGCCTAGTAAGGAGGAGGATGAGCCTTATATATTAAGGACATACCAGGCGCTGTAGGCACCTGGAGTAGGAACTGGCAAACCACTCCAGTATTCCTGCCAAGAAAACTCCATGGACATGGGGTTACAAAGAGTTGGTCACGACTGTAATGACACAACACACAGAGAGATCCAGGATATACAACTGGGAAGTCAGCTTGAGGGTATTTGGGTGAGAATTAAAGGGGAGAATAATGGGAGGGATGTCATTGTGGGGTATATTATAGACCCCCAAACCAGCCAGAGGAGTTAGATGATGCCTTCTGTGAGCAGCTGGCCACACAGTGAAAAGGGAAGGATGTAGTACTAATGGATGATTTTAACTATACCGATATATGTTGGCAGTCTAACTCAGCTAAGAATGCAAGGTCCAATAAATTCCTTAATGGCCTTGCATACAATTTCATGACCCAGAAGGTAGAGGAGACAAGAAGAGGAACAGCTATTTTAGATCTGATCTTAAACAATAGGGAGGACCTTGTGAATGGGGTTGAAGCGGGGAGCTCTTTAGTTAGAAGTGACCATGCTCTTTTGGAATTTGTTATATAGTGGTACCTCTATGTAAGTGTGGCTCGATTTAAGAGCAATTCGACCTAAAACAGTTGGTATTTTAACTGCTGCCTTACAAATTTTAGATGTGGTCTGGTCTGCATACATTTTTTTTAAAAAAAATTAAATCTTATTTATTTATTTATTTATTTATTTGATATTTTAGATAGGGATCAACATGGGTTTCTTAAAAACAAGTCATGCCAGACTAATTTGATCTCTTTCTTCGATAGAGTTCAAATTAGTCTGGCATGACTGGTGGATGAGGGGAATGTTGTTTATCTTGATTTCAGTAAGGCTTTCGATAAAGTTCCCCATGACACACTTGCGAAGAAGTTAGTAGAATGTGGGATAGATAATGCTACTGTTAGGTAGATTGGTAATTGGTTGACTGATCGTACACAAAGTGTGATGGTAAATGGCTTCCCGTCAGCATGGAGAGGAATGACCAGTGGGGTGCCCCAGGGTTCTGTTCTAGATCTGGGGCTATACAACATTTTTATTAATGTCTTGGACAAAGGAATAGAGAGTAGCTTGATTAAATTTGCTACTAAATTGGGAGGGATGGCTAATTCCTTAGAGGACTGAATAAATATCCAAAATGACCTTGACAGATTAGAGTGCTGGGCCAAAGCAAATAGAATGAGTTTCAACAGAGAGAAATGTAGGGCCCTGCATCTAGGCAGAAAAAATGAATTGCGTATATATAGGATGGGAGGTATCTGGCTGGAGAATATTACCTGTGAAAGGGATCTGGGAGTCTGGGAGGACCACAAATTGAACATGAGTCAGCAGTGTAATGTGGTGGCCAAGAAAGCCAATGAAATCCTTGGTTGCATCAACAGAAGCATAGTTTCTAGAGCAAGGGAGGTGTTAGTACCATTGTGTTCTGCCCTGGTCAGACCCCACCTGGAGTTCTGTGTCCAGTTCTATGCTCCTCGCTTTAAAAATGATGTTGACAACCTCAAGCTGGTCCAGAGGAGGGTGACAAGGATGGTTAAAGGTCTGGAACATATGTCTTATAAGGAGTGGGTTATGGAGTTGGGAATGTTTAGTCTTACAAAAAGAAGATTGAGAGGGGATATGATATCTGAAAGGACTTGGGGGAATGGTTTCAAATTACAGGAAAAGAGATTCCATTTGAACATAAGGAAGAACTTTCTGATGGTTAGAGCTGTTCAGCAGTGGAATATGCTGCCATGGAGGGTGGTGGAGTCTCCTTTTTTGTAGGTTTTTAAGCAGAGGCTGGATGGCCCTCTGTCGGGAGCACTGTGATGGTTGTTCCTGTATGGCAGGGGGTTGGACTAAATGGCCCTTGGGGTCTCTTCCAACTCTATGATTCTATGATTCTTGTCAAGTACTCTAGATATTTTCTCACTCACAGGAACTTTCCATGTGTGTATCTGTACATTTTTAAATAAAAAAGTCTCCTTCTGATAAATGGATGAATGGAAAATTGTTAAACAGCTGTTTATCTCAGCAGTGTGGCAGTGGTTCATGGTGATAGCAGTAGGTGTAGCGGTAAAGCCAAACATTACTTAATAAAGGCCAGCATGAACATTGACAAAAGTGTCAATGGATGTGAGGGTCACAAGGTCCTCTCCTGTGGTCATTATAATTCACAGATAACCAAACAAGGAAAAATCTCTTCATCTTAGTCATTTTTGCACAAGCTAACCATACTTCAACCAAACAAAAAGCAAATTGCCAAAGCTGTTTTTCAACAAACAGCCCAATCACATCTTTGTAGTCTTTCAATGCATAGGAAGGGTGCCACATTTTCCTATGACTCCCAGCACAACAGATAACAAATATTTTTGGATACCAAACAGATAGGAACTGTCTATTGATAATATTTATATACATACAGTATATCCATGTCTGTTTCATACAAGCAAGGAAATATATTCTCTTCCCCCCATGAGGTAGCAAAACATTTTCTGATCTATTAAACTGATGACTCATGCAAATGCTGTTACTTGCTCAAGTTGTATTGACTTGTAATTGCTGCTGGATCATTCCCAGACTATTGAGAATCAGAAGTGCTCTTTGTATCTTTGTTTTAACAGCCAGCATGTCCTTCTGGGTTTTGTTCTTAACATACATGTATGCTTTCCTTCTTAGAGGAGAAGGACACCCATTTTGTGTTGACGCCCTAAGGCGTTAATGTGTAAATTGCAAACCCAATGAGGGAACAGCATTCTTTCTAACCCTGGAAGCAAGGGATCTTATGGGGCTTGAAAATTCCTCATCCAGACATCCCATAGTATCAAGAGAGCCTAAACTCCCAGGAACCACAAATTTCGTGAGTATTCTCTCCACCCCCAGCACTCAGGCACACCAAGCATAAAAACAAATGATATGTTCCCCATTACAGAAAGACCACTAGATGAAGGACAAATGCTGAGAACAAGGACTTGAGGCACAGGTGATCATTGGTAAAGATATAAGGTTAAAAACAAAAATGATAGTGGAGTGAGAGTCATTGGTATGGCCGTCAAATGAATTCACATGTTATCCTTCTAGTCGCTCTGGGTTGCAATAATAAAAAGAAGCATTTGTGCCATCCCAACGACTGGTGCTTCACGGCAGAGAACTTTGGTTCGAAAGCCATCCTGTTTTGTAATTATTTTGTGTGTGTGTGTGTGTGTGTGTGTGTGTGTGTGTGTGCAGGGGGACTACCTCTCTAACAATCCTGGGTCTGCAAGGCCCATGTAACGAGGTGATACTATCTCTGAAATAATGAGCGCAGGAATGCAGTTCCAATCTCAGGTGCGATTTCACACACTAAAGAACCAGATCAATATGACCAGCAGCAGGCCGCTCAATACCCCCTGAATTATTGCTTCATTTTTCTTCTGATTATAGATGAGTTGTGTTATTATTTTCCCCAAATCGATATTTTACAACCTTTTTTATCCGTGTCTCCATAAATTTTGTGATTACTTTAAACTGGGAATTCCGGTGCACTAAATAAGATGCAGTATCTGAAAGATAGTGAGTAGACCAACATGACTCTCCCCCCACCTCTCTCCCTTTTTAACAATTCAGGCACTAGACTGGGGAGAACATGCAAGTTTGTCAAAATGTGAGCAGAAAGGTTTTCACGGAGGAATGTTGAAACCTTGAATTGGTCTCTGTAAATGCAAATAGCTTTCTTTTTTAAAAAAGAAAAGAATTGGCTTGAGCTTCAAACAATCTCGGGTTTGAACGAGAGAATTGAGATACACAGTGCCCCTGAAATTTAATTCCGAGCAAAATTTGCCTCCCTGCCATCTCTGTGCCTGATCACAGTTAAAGGGCCAGTATAATTCACTAAAATTGTTTCTTACAAAGCAGATAATTCTGTGCACCTCGGAATGATTTAATTAGCTTCCATTGCTGTCTCCTGCTAAGTGTTTAAAGTGTCTGCAAATCAAATCATGTTAACTCATCTACTGCAGCACTCTTAGTGTGTCTTAACAGAAACTGTCTTCTTCAGACATTAATGGAAGCTACCCATAGACCCCTTGGAGAGGAAGCAATATAAGTTAATTATCCAGTGATTTGGGTATTGCAGTGAAACACATGCCAACTGTATAGCAGTTTACCTATTCTAATCGAATACGTACCTGGCTAACAAAAGAATATTCCAGAGTCTATAGGTGCTCACATAATTAGACTAGAATCATTCTACTGGTGGAGAAGAGTAGCTATGTTGGTCTGTGTAGCTGTATAAAGGTAAAGGTTTTC
This sequence comes from Phrynocephalus versicolor, assembly GCA_023846285.1. NCBI lineage: Eukaryota > Metazoa > Chordata > Lepidosauria > Squamata > Agamidae > Phrynocephalus > Phrynocephalus versicolor. The sequence goes on from JAHTLZ010000010.1 coordinate 68,594,608, forward strand.
CCATCACATGTGTGCTAGTCGTGTCCGACTCTAGGGGCAATGTTCATCTCCGTATTCAAGCCGAAGAGCCAGTGTTGTGCAAGTCCATGGCCACGTGTCCGGCATGGCTGCAAGGAAACACTGTTTTATCTTCCCACTTTTTATAGTGGTACCTATTTATCTACTTGCATTTACATGCTTTCAAACTTCTAAGTTGGCAGGAGCTGGGGTTATCAGCGAGAGCTCACTCCACTGCGTGGCACCCGGGATTCGAACCGCTGAACTGCCGACTTTGCAGCCGACAGTTTTCGGAAGCCTTAGTCCACTTACCATGACTTTTTGTTGGCTGTAGTTCACCAGCATCCAAAGAAGGGGGGGTACAGAAGTTTTCACTAAATTAAATTAGGTTGGGTTTTAGAGCTGAATGTTCAAGTTTTTGTTGTTGGTATGCATTTGTTATATAGACCACATACTCTGATGTTAAGGTATAAAAGGATCCCAAGCAGTGACATGATCATCATAATAAACTAAGCTGTGTAGTTAAGCACTACATCAAGCATCCAGTTTACCACTGAATCACACAAATTTAAATAGCAACTCCTTAATTGGCAAATATGTTCAAAATGAATGCAATAAGTTTTTTAGAAGGCGGCCTATATAAAACGGTTTTAAGAATGAAAGTTTATGAGTTGATTGACAGTAATTTTGGTTTAGAATCTACTTGAAGTTTCACTGGAAACAATTCTGAAAGGTTTTCATGAATTCAGGGTTAATTGATTGACATATGGCTGTGAAGATTCTCAGTCATTCAGGTGAGCTTTCAGACATTCCAGCCATGCAGGGATATCCAAAGTGGGCCTTAAACAAAACAGTGTCCCAACCCAGAAGAACAATGGATCAGCCTGAGATCCAGACCTGATGGAAGAACCTGGTCATTCCCTACATGGCCGGGGTGACTGAAAAGCTTAAAATGATTTTTGGCAAACATCATAGCCTGGTTTTCTTCAAACACAATAAGAAAGAGACTTGTCCATCCAAAGGACCCAATATCAAAACACGAAAGGAGCAGTATAGTATATACAGTCCAGTGCAATAAGGAGTGTGCAGACCTCTACACTGGAGAAACTAAACAGCCATTAAGCAAGAGGTTGGCCCAACACAGGAGGTGCAACAACTCAGGACCAGAATCAGCAGTACACCTCCACTTGAAGGACAAAGGGCACTCATTTAAAGGTGAGGATGTATACATATTAGACAGAGAAGATAGGTCATTTGAGAGAAGGGTCAGGGAACCCATTCATGTGAGTACTGAAAACCCCACTCTCAAAAGAGGTGTGTGTGTGTGGGGGCTCAGGCACAGTCTATCTGCCACTTATCAGGCAGTGATTTCAACAATCACCAGACAAATCAAAAATACTTCACACTGCCACCACCAAGGCGATAGCATACTGTATGGGTTTCAGCACCTTAGGCCATTTTTCACCAAATGGCCTATTGAGACTACTGTCCACCTAATGAGCCTATTCAGGCCATTGTTCATTTTATGAGCCTATTATGACCGTTATGACTAGGGTGACATGAGGTCAAAATGAACTATAAAATGGAGGACTCGCAACTAGCTTTCCTCAGACTGACAAAGCTGTTTAGATGAGCAGCAAAACATTTTAATCTCTCAAGAAAAAAGAAGTCCAGTTACCATGACTCAACTTCCAGATATCCCTGCATATACAGTTCAAACCAAAGTGTTCTGCTTATATATACCGCCCCATACTACTACAAGTAGTCTCTGGGCGGTTACAATTTTAATTACAGAGTGCAGGCTACACATTGCACCCCCAGCAAGCTGGGTACTCATTTTACCGACCTCGGAAGGATGGAAGGCTGAGTGAACCTTGAGCCTGCTACCGGGGATTGAACCCAGGTCGTGAGCACAGTTTTACCTGCAGTACAGGCATTTAACCACTGCGCCATGAGGCTCTTAACCAGTCGATGGGAGGGACTTTAGCTGACCTTCTTCTGAACACAGTTGCTTTCTAATGAAATCGCAGCAGCTTCTTGGTGAGGTATTATGCAACTGCAGGCCTAAATACATGGGATAAACAGTTCAAAGATCAAATCATACATGTGCATTATTTGAAATTGCTGCTAATGTTTTCCATGGCATTTTCCATGCTCCAAGAGAAATGATCAGAGGATATGCATTGGTTATGTGGTTAGCAAAATAGTTGAGATAAAGTCTTTGTACAAGAGAAATGACCATTTAGTTTTGGTAATGAAACTATTACTTCTTTTAAAAGTTGCAGATACGCAAACACTGAGGATCTGGTTTATTATACTTCCTGAAACTTAAATTCGAAGTCACTGTAATTTGACAAAAACACAGGCACATCTGAATTTTGTAACAGATTTATGTTTAGTCAATTACTTTTTTATGTTCAGTTTCTGTTCTATAAAAAGATGCCTGGCTTAGGGAGAACATTCATAGGTATTTCTAGATTCTTTAATTTAACCCCATGGCTGCTGGAAGTCAACATTTCCTAAAATAAAATATTTTAAGACAGGCTGTTCTACTATCACTAAGCCCAGGTGCAAATGAACAAGCAGTTCAAAGTGGCAGCTCCTGATGCCTGGAGGTTAACCATGATTTATGATCACCGGAAGAAAGTGAAATATTATGGTGGCTCCGGTGGAAGGGTAAAGGGACAACAAGGCCCCTACAGTAAGAGAGAGAAAAGACATTTTCACAGTTCTTTGTTATTCAAACTTGGTGAAAGAAAGACTAAGCCTGAGAAAGCAAAATCATTTTTAAAACCTCTGTTCAAATTCAAAAGTTACCACTTTTGCGCTCTACATTTGAGATCTTAATCAGCTGCCATATTTCTGAACTAAATAAACTTGGACATGCCAATCACAGGAATGTCTGAAAGACTATCAAGTTTGATATTCTTCAGAAGAATATTCACTGTTTTATGCACTAGGTGAAACAGCATTTCTCAGCATGCTTTGGAACACGCTGCATTAAACTGTGAGAGAATTAAAATGTATTAAATCTAGTATTAAGCCATTCCAAGTTTGGTGTTCACTATTTTAGTATAGCACTATATTTGCTCAGAAGAAATTCTACGTCATTAATTGACAGCAGATAAGCAGGTATTGGGTTGATACTGGAAGCTCTCTAACCTGATGTCTGCAATGACAGGCCATCAGAAAAATAGTTTTGAACATGGCTGTTTCTCATTTACTAGATGAAAGCAAACCAACAGAGCCAAATTCAAGCCATGTTTTCTAGTGCCTTTTCACCAATCAATTGCAAAAACCAGGATTTTCAATTCATACATTCCACATTTAAGCTTCTTCAGTCATAATTTAACGTCATATCTCAACAAAGACTCATTCAAACCCTGAACTATATAGCATCAGTGTTAAGCCAGTGCAATGTTTAATGTCTTGTTGTCAATGAACAAAATAAAAGTCTAAAAATGGCTTGATCCAGATTTACAAGCTTGTCCTGACTATGGTTGGAAGCTTTGAATTGACAAATAGCTATGGATCTGTTTCCATGAGGGGGTGCCACATGGAGATAGCAGGAAAGCTGGGTGCTGTAGTGATAAAAATAAATGCAAAATGAAACAGTTTACAATAAAGACCTGTATTCTTGGAAACTCAAGCTGAGTTGGGTTCTACACTAGAAATAGGGCAAGCCATTAATTGGTGTAGGTCTTTGAACTCAGACTAAGCTTATGGGAGGAGTTCCACAGCTGAAAGTTTGGAACCTGTTTTGCATATTGAAATACCAGCAGTGTGTTTATTTCCTGATCTGTCTCAGTAAATGAACAATCCCTGATTCACCAAAAGTTAAGACATTTAAAAGGGCCAACTCAACATTTATATGCAACTAGGTTTGCTTGAAAAACCAGTCATACTTATCTGGGTTTTTTTTAATGTCAGGATTATAGTCCCTCCACTTTAAAGACTAAAAATGGCTAATGTTAATACTTGATATATTAATGTGCAATCAAATCAGTTCTGACATGACAACCTTTCTGAGAATCTTGTAGGCATTGAGTACTCAGCAATGGTTTCCTATTCCCTTTGTCTGTGGGTGCCCCTGGACTGTGCAGATAAGTTAAAACTTTGCAGACTGGTAGTAGTTGTGAGATTTTGGGGCTGTTTGGCCGTGTTCTGCAAGTTTTTCTTCCTGACATTTCACCAGACTCTGTGGCTGGCATCTTCAGAGGGCAAGTAGCTCAGTGAACTAGGATTTCTCTCTGTGCTCTGGGTTACAGAGTGAGACTGGGTTTTTTCAAGTTTTGCAAAAGAGGAATCTTAGGAATTCCGATGCAGGAAAATAGGTGTTAGTCATTGTACTGTGATGAAAGGATTAAGAAGTTTCAATGCAATCAGGGATAGCAACAATCCTTGATGGGTATCATTAGCTGTTCTATTATGTGAACTGACCACTTTTGCTTGTGGCTGAGTGGGAATCATTGAGCTCTGACCTTTGGCACTCTGCAACTTTTAGTACTGGAAGCCAGGCTTTGTCGATGCTTAGACTTTCTTCTTTTTTGTTGAAACTGTGCTTATGTATGTGGATTTCAATGGCTTCTCTATGTAGTCTGACATAATGACTGGTAGTGTTGTCCAGTACCTCTGTGTCCTGGAAGAGGATTTCTTGTCCAGTTTGTTTCAGGGTGTGTTCAGCTACTCCTGATTTGTCAGGTTGTTTAGTCTGCAGTGTCTTTCATGTTTTTAGATTCTGGTCTAGATGCTGTGCTTTGTGGTCTCAATATATACCTGGCCACAACTACAAGGTATCCGTATATTACTGCGTGGCAAGTTTTCCCAGTGGTTTTCTCATGAAAGGTCGACTGGGGAATTGAACTGCCAACCCGTGGTTTCACAGCCAGATACCTAAGCCCCTAAGCTATTCAGCCAGCTCAATATACATAATAAGGTCTATATTCTGTATACAGTAGTATTTCCTGATTTTTTTTATTTGGAGTGTCTTCCAAACCAATCCCCCCAAAACCAAAAAACAATAAGATGCATTGTAGAGGTAAACTTTTAAATGACTTCAAAGTGAACCGAGTGTAATCTGACCATTTTATTACCTTCATTCTTACATTCACCAGTCTCAGAAAACTATCAGTAGATGTCACATCTATTTCATGGCTGGGAATCACATATTGATCATGAATATACCTTCTCACAAGTGGAGTACAAATTATGGAAATGTCAGATCCGAATCAAAATGAACTTGCAAGTGAAAAGGCTCTGGAAAGTTAAGAATAAACCAGGGAGTTTGGGTGAAAGTAATTGTACTCCTCACCTCTGTTGCCTGTATTCTCCTCTACCTCAGGCTGTACTGTCATCTTCTGAACACAGCTGCAATTCTACCTCACAGATCAGCGAAAAGGTGTGTTTTGGAAGTGTAGCAGGGGTCATGACAGAGAGGCAAATGTAAAGTAATGCATATTGGGGCAAAAAAAAAAAATCAAAACTTTATCTATCAACTCATGGGCTCTGAGTTATCCGTGACAGATCAGGAAAGAGATCTTGGTGTGTTGGTGGACAGCTCCATGAAGGTGTCTCCCCAATGTGTGGCAGCGGTGAAGAAGGCCATTTCCATGCTAGGGATTATCAAAAAGGGGGTTAAAAATAAAACAGCCAACATTATAATGCCATTATACAAAACAATAGTAAGGCCGCACCTGGAGTATTGTGTACAATTCTGGTCACCGCATCTCACGAAAGACATAGTGGAACTGGAAAAGGTGCAGAAGAGAGTGACTAAAATGATTACTGGGCTGGGGCACCTCCCTTATGAAGAAAGGCTAAAACATTTGGGCCTCTTTAGTCTGGAAAAAAGGCGCTTGAGGGGGGATATGATTGAGACATACAAAATAATGCAGGGTATGAGTAATGTGGATAGAGGGAAGTTCTTCTCTCTCTCCCAAAATACCAGAACTAGGGAACATACACTCAAATTGAGGGCTGGGAGAGTAAGAACTAACAAAAGAAAATATTTTTTCACCCAGTGCGTTGTTAGTCTGTGGAACTCCCTGCCACAGGATGTGGTGATGGCATCTGGCCTGGATGCCTTCAAAAGGGGATTGGACAGATTCCTGGAGGAAAAGTCCATCACAGGTTACAAACCATGATGGAGATGTGTAATCTCCAGGCTTAAAACCAGGGTACTTCAAGGGCCAGATGCAGGGGAGTGGTATCAGGAGACAGATATCTAGTCTTGTGCGCTCCCAAACACATCTGGTGGGGCCACTGTGAGATACAGGAAGCTGGACTAGATGGGCCGTTGGCCTGATCCAGCATGGCTCTTCTTATGTTCTTATGTTCTTATGTTCTTATGTTCAGTCCATGCTAGAGGAGAGAAATTTAGAATGCTTTTCTTTGCAGTGGAGGGCTTTTCCACCTGAGCAAAACAGAAGGAGTCCCACAGAGGAAAAGCAGTTAAAAATTAACTCCACCGACCATTTCGGCCCAGCTGGCAGCTGCCTGGGAAGACAGGACATTGAAAGCCTCTAATACCTGTGTACTCTCTTTTCTGCCATAGCTTCAAGCTTCTATTTCCACAATGTGCTGCTCAGTTTTTAAAAGGCAGCATTTGTCTCCCAGTTGAGCTACACCTGCCCCCCTCCTTGCCTGGATCTAAAAGAGATGTATCTGATGGCAGCCTCCTGGGATTCTCTTGGCCACTGCCCTACTACTCTATGGCCTGTACCACTTGCTTCTGTATTTGGTATGTGTTTCCTATTTTTCTTTTTACACATTGTTTGATTTAATATTTGTTGGGGTGCTTGCTTTTAGCTTGTTCATTGCTGGGAATGATGCATATGCACTCATGTGATGGAACTGAATTGAATTGAATTGAACTGGATGGATGACTCAGTCAGTCAGTCCACAAAGAACTTGCTTTAGATCAATGCAGGTGAGATCAGAGGCCTTTGCAATGAGTGATCTTACTTCAAGTGACCCTTCCATCTACCAGGAAATAGCTCCAAAAAGTAGTAACTCAACAGCTGGACCAAACAGATCCATCCAGGATACTGATAGGAATCTTTATTGTCATTGCCCCCTTGCAGGAACAACGAAATTTCATAGTTGCTATATTCAACTCATTTAAAACATTCCACATAGATTTAAAAACAGCTACTACACATCAGGGTCGGTCTGGAGGAGAATTCCATGTACCTTGTGTGTCTGCTTCATTGGAATTCCTTTGATACGATCAGTCCTTGTTTTCCAAAGGGAGTAATAATATATAATCAGTTACTGTATTCTTTTTTTTTAAAGGACAGAATACAAAATATTAAAATGATTTTTTAAAAGAGCTAATTTTGCAATCAAGAGGGAAAATGAGAGCATCTTTGTAAAAATAAAGGAAAGAATTTGAAAGACAAATTCCGGGGAGCTCGTAGGTTAATTTATTGTGGAAAATGGGAAGAGAGGGGATAAACAGGTTTATTGGCTATAAAGGTCAGGTAACTGTTCTGCCACATTAAATGGGCTAGAAGATCCAAGGGTTCAGAGGATTGCATGAAAATTGCTAGAAAGGCATATAAAGTCCAGTTTGCCCCTTTATTGTTAATAGTCTCCTAATCCTTCACTGCAAATTTATACCTTAGAAATGGCAAGACATCTTGAAGATTAAAGGGATGTGACAACAGTTCATGTCTGCTAATAATCAAATCACATTGCCTAGAATGGGCTCTTATCAGCTTCCTCTCCCATCTCCTTATGGTTGGATCTGTACAAAATACTTTATATCCCCTATTACATAAATGATAAATTGGGCCATGGGTTATAGGCTGCTATTTGCTTGGCTGTAGTCAATATGTTTTCTTTGGGCAGGATTTCAATGATTTATTTCTCTTCTGGCCTGATCGCTGATTCACTTAGAGCCGACAAGAAAAAGTCAAGGTTGTAGGGCCTTAGTCACACTTAGACTTACAGTATCAAGGAGTTTAAAAAATAATAATAATGCAAAACCCTTCTGCTGCCTAATGTTCCATGATGTAAGTGGAGGAAATACATGTGTTGAGTAGCATGGGTACCAGTATGCAAAATATTTCAACTCACTCTAGAATTAAGTTTACCAGTAGCAGGAACTGCATTCATTTTATACACACCATATAAGTTGGAATATATTTTTAAAATATATTTTAGTTGCTCTGTTCTGCACTGTACTGGTCGAATGATCCACTTTTTCATGAAAGTAGAAGACAGATACCTCTTTCTCCATACTTAACCATGTCCAGGCTCAACAAAATACTGTAGTTGCATTCCTATCTAGATTGTCTGCATGTCCCACCAGCAGGCCAAGGACTTCCTATCTAGGCAGCCATTTAATTTACTTAGAAAAGAAGGAGCCATTCTGAGATTATCGATTTAGTCAGCTGAGAAGTCAATGAAACAATAGAAGTGCAGAACCAATAATGGATGGGAAGCCAGTCAAAAAGGAAATCATTTATAGTGGAGCTTCTGTTGGTGGGTGATTACTCTGTACAGTGAACCCTCATATAACAAACAGTTTGTTTAACAGAAAATCCGCTAAAAGGAAAAAAGTTTCTGGAGATAAAGGGAAATTACTTAACAGAATCGCCAATGGGGCGAATACGTACAACAGAAAAACGGTTGCAATTAGGGATTAATCCATTTTCAATGCATTCCAATGGGAAATCTGTACAAAGGAAAATGTGTTTAACATAATTTCATTGGGAATGAATTAATTCCTTTATACAAGGTACCACTGCATTGAACTGTGGTGTCCAAGTAGTTTGAATGCAGTTGTACTTCCCTACACAATCTGAATTGTACTTTGGAAGTCATTCTTAGTCTACTTTTGTCGCAGGAGACACAAAGAGCATGGAGTACCCTCCATTACTTGGTACTGATATGACTTGTTTCAAACATAGGGCGCTTTTACACAACCTCTAAAATCTTCTGGCAACTTAAATTCGGACCAGAGATCATGGGGGTTTGTTCTGCTTCCTGTGCTCCCACCTTTCTGCACTCCATTGCTCCTGTCTGTGTGAGGGGAGGGGGGGGAAGGGAGAAAAGAATGCAGGCTCACCTCCGCTCACCTCCATCTGCTGTTCCGGAGCAGCCCTGTAGGGATTCCAGGCTGTTAAAGGGGTGGCGGGGACAAAAAAACAAACAGAAGGCGAGGGGAGCCGGCATCCACAGCTTTATAATACGCAACACATCGGAATTTTTTTTTTACCTCCGGAGACCAGGTAATTGTAAAATGTACTGGGGCACGCTTAGGTGGGCGTGGTTGTACTTAATTTTTCTTAAAGTCCACAGCTGGTGGGAAAACAATTTTAAGCTCTGCATCTGGGAGCCCTTTGCCTCGGATTTTAGGGGCCGTGTAAAAGCAGCCTGAGATAGCTTAACTGCAGTGTTATCCGCTCTGGTAACCTTCAGGTCAAAATTACTGTAATGAATGGTGCAGTACATTCATACAATGGCTACGTTTGAAAATCCTGAATCAACTGGTGTTAGGTCAAATTACAACTACTACAATATTCCACCTACTTATACAGCCGCACTAGCTTCCTGTCCATTTCCTGGCACAAATCGAGAGCATGGGATTACTGCCAAACAGGGTCTCTCAAATATTACTCTCTTTTGTTGAGTGTTCCTCCTCAGGAAGGCCTGTTTGGCCTAAACTGTTTTCTTTTTTAATCTAAGTACCATACTTCTCTTATGTTGATTTGCTGCACAACACTGGCAAAAGAATAAAGGCTGTCATAGGTCTGCAATAAAAACTGATAACATTTGTGTAAAAAAAAAATACTATTTAGTGCCCTCAGATATAGCATACCTATTACTGTCAAAAAGGGAAGCTTTATATTTTATTCCATAATACAAATCATTTCTTTCCCCCCCCTATTTACATAGGACCTTTGCCTCAATTTAAAGTGATCAGCTATTAAGTATTAAGGGCTGGATAATAGAAAGATTGGACTGGATGTAGGATTGAATAGCATGTGAATTCCAGTTACACTCTGTTTCTCTTTTTCCAGTGATACATTTGCTTATTCTGATTTTACATAAATTTGCATTTTTAAGAATTTTATATGGGAAACCAACATTTTTTGTACAAAATTCTAATGCACACATTTTGGACAAATGTTTCTAATGCGTGCACTTTTGCCAATAATTTCCCCTATTATTTTTGTTTGTTTTTTTTCTAATGTACATATTATGGTTATATGGTAAATAACAACAACAACAACAACAACAACAACAACAACAACAACAACAACAACAACAACAACAACAACAACAACAACTTTATTTTTATGCCGCCTTTCTCCCCAAAGGGACCCAATATTGAGAGACAGTATTTGGGAAAAGTGAATACGGGCATCAATTTCTGTGTGATATCATGAGAAAAGCAGCAAGCCTTCCATTCGTTGAATGGATTTTCTATGGCAGGAATTTAAAAAAAAAGGATGGCCTGAAACAGTTGCAACCTGCACTGTTCAGCCAGGATGAAACAATGAACCTTGAAGATAGCATTCATGCAGACCACATAAAGCTAATAGGCATTTCAAGCAGCTGCACTCAAATAATAATGGCCTGCAAAGAACTGGAAGTGCTTGGTTTTTTTTTCTGTGCTTAAATCCAATAAATAAATAAATAAATAAATAAATAAATAAATAAATAAATAAATAAATAAATAGTGTCATCAAATCAGTTCTGACTTATGGCAATCCTTATGCAGAGTTTTCAAGGTATCAAGTACTCCAAAGTAGTTTTCCATTCCCTTCTTCTGGTGGGCTATGGGAGCTGTGCAGCTTGATCAAGGCTACATAGGCTGGCTCTTTTCTGCGGTGGGACAGTGGACAACCAATCTGCCAGCCTCTTCTTCCTCTAAGTCCCTGAGCTATCCAGCTAGGAAACAGCTAGCCAAGGTCTGAAAGCCAAATATTATTTAGCTTTTCTCTCCCCCCCCACACACACACCCCTGTGGCTATCTGTGAAAAGCTTTCAAGGGGAAAAAACAAGAAATCTGTTTCAAGATTTCTCAGTGGAGAAAATATTAATGTAGCTTTCAACTCATCTTCTAAATGTAACATTTCTCCATGTGTGTGAGATGTTGGCTTACTGATGGAACATGCATTCACAGATCAAATTTCTAAGTTGTTGGCAGTTAAAAGCAGGAGGGGGGGGAGAAGGAGAACCCAAAATTAATGGGTCACCAGCCGTTTTCTTCAGAGAATTTAAGTACTTAACAGTAAAGGGGGGAGGGGGAATCAGTTTACAACCAGGTGGCTTGAGGGGATATTTTGCTGAATGTCGATTAAAAATAATTTCTTCTAAATGAGACCTAACCACAAAATGGGGCCATTAATGGAGACGACGTTTTCACCAGCGAGGGAAGCATGCCTGAACGGCTTTTGAGTCACCTACAAGCTCTGGTTCTCTTTCCTCTTTTCTTCCCTCATCTGTCCTCTTTTTTTTCTTTTTTTCTTTTTCATTCTCAATTGCAGAGTAAATAAACACCAAGTGATTCCTCACTGTTTTCAGCCAAAAACACAGGCCAAACTCCTCTGAGAAAACATTTGGCCTCTGTGGTTTTGTAAAGCGTTCCAGAACACTGAATTCACTGTCAAACACGGTGGAAAAGCTCCCATCTACTGGGACAGGACTGTGGAATGTTACAGCATCAGTACTTCCAACGGGTCCATTTCCCATACAAGACCTTGTTTTTAAATTTTCAGTCTCTCTCTCTCTCTCTCTCTCTCTCTCTCTCTCTCTTTTAAGGGCTATGTGGGAGTCGAAAGAAGTTCTCATGGGAAAAATGAATGGCAAGAAATTCTAGCTTTAAATGAAACAACTAATCTGCTAGTTTGATGGTTCTTCAAAATTTACAACGAACTAATAATCCTAATTAAAACCACTTGGCCTAGTTCTGTAAAGCATCATAGCTTTTTTTATGCTTCGTTTGTACACACCACAGTCTCTAATTTTCCCTCCTTTTCAAGATTTCTCTCTCTCTCTCTTAAATAAGCGCTGACTTTGTTAGGGCGGCTGAGCCAATTTTGTGAACTCAGTGTGAAACCTTAGCTAAATTGTAGTAATTTTCTTTAATTTGTAATAGTGATTGGAGTGCAAACGAAATTTTCCTCTTGGGTCAGTCCTCTAATTTTCAATTAACTAAAACTGATCGGCAGGCTTTCTCCAATCCTGCATGTTGTTTAAGGGGCTTGGGGGCATTTCTGAAGGTGAGAGGGCATGGGCTTGGGCAGGCATAGACATAGATGCAATGCCAAATGAAATGAGGTGTTTATATAGGTTGTTCAGATCCTTTCCCTGCTATGATTAATGAACAGCACACTGACTGTACAACTAACCTCCGCAACCCTTGAACCCTTTATTTCACTTGAACTTGACCCACAGAAAAAGACCACCTCTGTTACTGGAGGGGATGAGTATGCATTATCAATCTGTCACTTACTGGCACATCACATCTTTCCTCCAATAAGACCTAGTGGCAAACATGATTCTCTTCCCACTATATTTTCCTCACAACAATCCTCTGAGGTAGGGCAAGCCCACTCCCCAGAAAATATCGTATGAAAATGATGCTAGTACTTTGAGGTCAGTTCTGTTAAGTTCAATTCTATTTATTTCCAGAGAAACAAGGAGAAAATTATAATCTTGCCTGGATCTAACAGAGATGTATCTGATGACAGCCTCCTGTGGTTTTCTTGGCCATTGCCCTACTACTCTATGGCCTGTACCACCTGCTTCTGTATTTGATATGTGTTTCCTATTTTTCTTTTACACATTGTTTGATTTATTATTTGTTGGGGTGTCAGGAGTCTGACACAGTACTTACTGTGTCACCAGATTTGCATACCTTCTTATTCGTAGCGCTGAGTATTAATTCAGAACATAAGGCAGATACAGCTTTTTGATCCTACGTGTTAATTTAAAATGGGTATTACTTTGCAGGTTCTACAGCAGGCATGTCCAAACTTCTGCCCTCCTGATGTTTTGGACCACAACTCCCAGAATTCTAAGCTTAGACTGCCAATGACAAAGGACTGTGGGAGTTGTGGTCCAAAACATCTGGAGGGCCAAAAGTTTGGACATGCCTGTTCTACAGCTTGAGAATGGAGGGAGAGGAAGCCTGTCATATGTGTACTCACACATTACCCTACCTAGATTTTTAAACCTTGTACAGAGCAGGTGACTCAAATACTTGTAGCAACGCAGAATGCCTCTCTATGGGACTTTATGATCCCGTTATACCCCCAAAGTGGGACTGTGAGGTTTCTGCTTCCTGAAACTCACAATCATCAATTAAGTGCAGGATTTCAATTTGTTTATTCTGTTCAGTTACACTTGATTTTATATAGAGCACTGCTACTGGGAGCCCAAAGCATTTGGTGGGGAAATACAAAACAGAGAAACAAAGAAAATAAATCTCATTTTTATAATGAACCTGCTATGACTGTGGGCTTCTCTTCATGTCTTGAAAACAGCAGTATCTATAGGTGGAAATCCTAAGACTGTCTGTTTTGGACCACAACTCCCACAGTCCTTTGCCATTGGAAATACAGGCTTGGAATTATGGGAGTTGTGGTCCAAAACATCAGGAGGGATGGAGTTTGGACATGCCTGGTCTAGAACCTATTCGTGCAAATTGTTCTTTTTCTAGGTCCTGGTGTTTTTCTTTATCCTTTCAACCTATGGGGCCAAGAAAGGACCTAATGTAGAGTCAGGCCAATCAGCTAGCCAGCACATCAACAGAAGACCTTCCTATGGTATACATGGTTCGGTGTTGCACAAGGCCCATGATCAAGTAGATATCATCCTAGGGTAAAAGGAGAAGGCATCTTGTGGTGGAAGAATCTGCTCTCATCTGGCAAAACACCCCAATAACACTCAGCCTAAACGCAGCACGGTGAGCAAAGGTAAAGGAAGGGTATTACAATGTGTTGCCTGCATAGATAAATTGTAAAGCGCCCTGAGAGTGCTCAAAGCACGATGGGGTGGTATACAACCAGAGCACTTATGGGTTTTATTTTTACCCCCCCCCCCATTCCATTCCATAATGTTTGAAAATTAAAGCAGCCTTACCCGTATAGATGAATCTTCCAGGTGTACCCTTACAGAACTGCTTAGATTTGTAGGACAATGTAACTTCCACCACACCAGGGATATGTCGGGGCGGTGTCTGAACTCTGATTGCATGAGGCGTAATAAGCTAGGAGAAAATATAAGGGAGGAAATCTGTTAGATGCAGAATAGTTCTTTAATAACACATTCTTGTCAGATCACATAAACAAAGCGTTGGAACATGTAATTAACCTGTCAGTGTTTAAATGTATTCTTGACGTAACTAGCATAAAAGCCAATGACAACAATATTTGCAAGTGCTCATCTCCCCAGCCATAATAATATTAACTCTGTTTCCATACATGGCAGGTATTTATTTCTGGGTAGGAAAATTGCTTCTGACATACTGCAAACATTTGAATGCCACTTGCTAGTTTTATATTCGTGCATCCCAAAAGATTTCCCTCTGGATTCTGGCATCAACAGCTCCCTTAGAGCATTACTGAAAACTTGTAGAAAATTCCAAGCAACTAAGATTTGACATGGACTTCATGGCACAAGGAATCCTCTCACTAGACTAAAGTAAATCCCTCCTAAGGTTTATTGAAGGGACTGGAATAATTAAGCATGACTCTCCCACTGAAATCTTCTTATCCAACTAGGCTTTGCCATAAAATATTATTTTTGTTAAAAGAATAAGCAATGAAACACAAGAAGCTCCTGGATATTTTCTCATTAAAATAGTTTTTCAACTCACATACATGAATAACTTTTTAAAATCAAACCAGTTTCATAATTTCTTGAACCATATTCTTTAAAAGAAAAAAAATGCCATTTCTGACAACCTTTTCAATATGACTGTATGCATTTTAAATTTCCACTAGCTTTTTTTTTGCTTTTACAGTCATTTGTTCTTACTTTGCTCTTTCAAAATAATCAATATCAGAACCCTGAAGTAATTAATCTTCCATTAATTCACATTTTTTGTTAAATCACATGCATTTTACCTGACTATCCCATTAGGAAATGAATAAAAAATATACCATATTCCAAAGAGGGAAAGGTCTTAGGGAACTGCTGCACCAAATTGAAAGCTCTGCAGGCATAGGTGTTTTACTACCAGAAATAGGATATAGCACGGAGTACATTTGTGTGTGTGTGTGTGTGTGTGTGTGTGTGTGTGTGTGTGTTTGCGCATATTAGATACATCCAGTTACATCTTGGCTTATTACTGTAACACCCTCTATATGGGGCTGCCTTTTGAAAGTGTTTGGAATCTCCAGAGGGTCTAAAATGCTGCAGCCACATTGTTAACTGGGGCTGGTTATAGGGAACATAAAACTCCCCTGTTGCAGCAGCTCTACCAGCTGCCAATCCATTTCCAGGCACAATTCAAAGGACTGGCTTTAAGTAGCTTGGGTCCAAGGTATTTAAAAGACCAAATCTCCCTCTGTGAGCCTGCCTGGGTCAATGCCACCCCGCCTCACAGGTGTGCTGGTTGGGGACATGAGAGATGGACTTCTCTGTTCCTTCCTGCTCCCTGATTCTGGAACTCCCTCCCAAAGGAAGTCAGTCTGGCCCCCTCTTTGCTGTCCTTCTGCAGGGAGGCAAAGACCTGTTTCCTCTTTAGGCAGGCTTTTCTCCAACAACTGATGATCTGAGAGGGCTTTTTTTTAAATGGATTGCTGTGCTCTGCTGTTTTAAATGTGTCTTAGTATTGACTTCATTTACCATTTTTAATATAATACTTGCACAATTCTTGCTACTATTTGTATATGTACTGTTTCTAACATTGGAATATTGTCTTTTTAATGACATTAGCCTCCTTGGGTCCTTTTTAAAGGTAGGATACATATATTTTGAATACGTTAATAGGAATAATGTAGAGCTACAGTACCTTGCAACCCTTCCTGTGGGAAGCAAAAAAGGGAGGAGCTATAGGATCCACAATGGCCCTGTTAGTTGGGTCCTCATTTTACCAACCTTGAAAGGATTGAAGTCAACCCTGGGATTGACCCCCCGGGCTGTGATGGCAGTTCTGGCAGCAGTATAGCTGCTTAATCACTGAACCATGAGCCTCTGCATAAAAGAAGAGGCCCAAGTTAACCTCCTTAGCTCTCTCGTATAAAAGGACTAGGTTTCTCTCCCTCTGTTTGGCATCCTGGAAAGTCATGGCCAGTCTGTAGACACAGTATTGGTCTAGGGCAGTGATGATGAACCATTTAGAGACCAAGTGCTCAAACTGCAATTCAGGACCCAATAATTTTCCGCAAAGTGCCAATAAAGCAATTTAACCTGAATACAGGTGGCTGTGAAGGGGTGATGTCGGGTGCCTACAGAAAGGGCTCCGAGTGCCACCTTTGGCACCCGTGCCATAGGTTCGCCAACACTGGTCTAGGGTGCATGAGCAGTAATCAATCTATGGCAGCTCCAATATGTTCAGATTTACTCCCCCCCCCCCGTGTGTGTGCGACCTCCTGGCAGCATGCAAAAGTTCCGCCACCAATGTAATTCTCTTTCGACATGACTTCATGGATTTCCCAGTAAAAACACGCTGGTTCCCAAGGAGAGCCTGACATATTTATAATACATTGTTGCATAGAGTTAGGGTTGGCAAGAGTTCAGCAGATTTGCTGGATGGTTCTTCACAAACACTTTCCCTCAACCTTTTAGAACAAGTTAAACAGAAACTATAGTTTTAAACATACAAATGCAGTATTTTGTCCCACCCGTTTGCTATTACTTTCAAAGTTTCTCATGGAAGAGTTAGTATTTATTTCATTTCCATCTGTAAATTAATCTGAAATCGAGCCCAGTATGATATATGACAGGCAGAGCTTGGAATGTTAGGCTTTGAAAAAGAATTTAATATTCATATATGAATTGTAAGCATTGCCAATGGATATATTGTATGGCGTATCTTCCCTCCTCTAGTTCCTGAGCTAAATTTTTGAATGAAAGAACCCTATCAATCTCATAGGGGCCTCCCTCTCAAGCAGTCCTAGCAGGCATGTGTGGATGATTTCAGGGGATACACATGGCATGCACAGAGGTGTTGGTATTGTTTAGAGATTTAAATTGTCCAAAAGGATGCCAGTTATAAAGCCCTCAGACCTGGTAACCCTATATATCAACTCTTTAGAACCAGCAACCTACATTGCAGTGCTGTAGCGTTAAGCCTTTAATGTCACAGAACTGAAATTAGCTCCAAGCACTAGAGTGCTTTTTATTTTTCCAAAAAAATAAAAATAAAAATAAAATAAAAAATCTCTAGCTTATTGCTTGCCAGTACAACACAAATCATAGAATAAAGGTGTTGGAAGGGTATAAGGCTATCAAATCCAGCCCCCTGCTCAGTATAAGTAATCCAAGTCAAACAAGTCTGACAGATGGTTGCCCAATTTTCCCTTGAAGCGCTCACCACTTCCTGAGGTACAATTGTTTCCATTGTCATACTTCTCTAACAGTTAAGAATCCCCCCCCCCGGTATTCAGGAAAGGATCAAAACATTGTTTTCATTCTTCTTTCTATATCTATGCCCCCCCCCCCACATTTGCACCACAAAACTGAAGATTTTAGAATAAAAAAATAAAACTATCTCAAAAGTAATGACTGGAGACATGAACACGAATGCATAGTTACAAATCAGGCAGAATTCTTTTATAATTTGATACTGCCAAAAATCTTAAAATATTCTCAATTTTTGTAAGTTGTACAGAGACTTTTATGTCTATCTTCTGCTGATCAGCTACCAATTTCTTTTTAATTCTCTTAATATCATATATGTATTTAATTACATACTCTTGCCTGGTTCCCTCATCTTCATCACTGATATGCTACTACCTGACTTGACCATTGTGCTGCTGGCAGACTTATTAATAAGCCAAGATTGGAACTATTAGTGGCAGCACTGAATGCTCCAAAAGTTTCTACCTGGTGAAATAATTGTTAAACATACATGCTTCCTTTACGCGTTAAACACAGCAGTTATTAGGCATTTTCATAGAGTTTTTCTCTTTTCAAATATATATTTGCATATGTACCTGTGCACATGTGCACACATGCATCCATGTACATATGTATGGTCAAGCACACACAGAGAGTTCTTTGGAATATGGAGGGGAAGTTTGTTTTATTTGTCCCATTTCTTTCGCTACCTCATCTGTGCTGCAATAGAACATCTGTCTGCTATCCGTAAAATGTCAGTTAGTCCCAATAATTTTACTTTTTCTTCTGTGCATGTATAAGAACATAAGAACATAAGAACATAAGAAGAGCTATGCTGGATCAGGCCAACGGCCCATCTAGTCCAGCTTCCTGTATCTCACAGTGCCCCACCAGATGTGTCTGGGAGTGCACGAGACTAGATATTTGTCTCCTGATACCACTCCCCTGCATCTGGCCCTTAAAGTACCCCGGTTTTAGGCCTGGAGATTACACATCTCCATCATGGTTTGTAACCTGTGATGGACTTTTCCTCCAGGAATCTGTCCAATCCTCTTTTGAATGCATCCAGGCCAGATGCCATCACCACATCCTGTGGCAGAGAGTTCCACAGACTAACAATGCGCTGGGTGAAAAAATATTTTCTTTTGTCTGTTCTTACTCTCCCAGCCCTCAATTTGAGTGTATGTCCCCTAGTTCTGGTATTTTGTGAGAGGGAGAAGAGCTTCCCTCTATCCACTTTACTCATGCCCTGCATAATTTTGTACGTCTCAATCATATCCCCCCTCAGGTGCCTTTTTTTCCAGACTAAAGAGGCCCAAATGTTTTAGCCTTTCCTCATCAGGGAGGTGCCCCAGCCCAGTAATCATTTTAGTCACTCTCTTCTGCACCTTTTCCAATTCCAGTATGTCTTTCTTGAGATGTGGTGACCAGAATTGTACACAATACTCCAGGTGGGACCTTACTATTGTTTTGTATAATGGCATTATAATGTTGGCTGATTTATTTTCAATCCCCTTTTTGATAATCCCTAGCATGGAATTGGCCTTCTTCACCGCTGCCACACATTGGGTAGACACCTTCATGGAGCTGTCCACCAACACACCAAGATCTCTTTCCTGATCCGTCACGGATAACCCAGAGCCCATGAGTTGATATATAAAGTTTGGATTTTTTGCCCCAATATGCATTACTTTACATTTGGCTACATTAAATCACATTTGCCATTTTGCAGCCCATTCCCCCAGTTTGGAGAGATCCTGCTGGAGTTCTTCACAATCTTCTCTAGTTTTTACCACACGGAAAAGTTTTGTGTCAACCGCAAACTTTGCCACCTCACTGTTTATCCCTGTCTCCAGGTCATTAATGAACAGACTGAAAAGCACCGGTCCCAGGACAGATCCCTGGGGCACACCGATTTTCACTTCTCTCCATTGTGAAAATTTCCCATTGACACCTACTCTTTGTTTCCTGGATCTCAACCAGTTCTCAATCCATAAGAGGACCTGCCCTCTTATCCTCTGACTGTGCAATTTTCTCAGCAGCCTTTGGTGAGGGACTGTGTCAAAAGCCTTTTGAAAATCCAAATAGACTATATCCACTGGTTCACCCAAATCCACATGCCTGTTGACCTTTTCAAAAAATTCTAAAAGATTTGTCAGACAAGACTTACCCTTACAGAAGCCATGCTGATTTTCTCTCAGCAAGGTTTGTTCTTCTATGTGTTTTAAGATTTTTCTCTTGGGACAGATGTAAGGCTAACTGGCCTGTAGTTTCCCGGGTCCCCCCTCCTTCCTTTTTTAAAAATTGGTGTGACATCTGCTATCCTCCAGTCCTCCGGCACTGTGGCCGTTTTAAGAGACAAGTTGCATATTACCGTTAAGAGATCTGCAATTTCATTTCTCGGTTCCCTAATAACCCTTGGGTGGATGCCATCTGGGCCCGGTGACTTGTTAATCTTCAATTTATCAATTAGTCCTAAAACATCCTCTTTTTTAACCTGTATTTGATTTAATTCTTTAGTCAAGAGGGGCTGTTCAGGCAGCGGAATCTGCTCACAGTCCTCCGTTGTGAAGACAGATGCAAAGAACTCATTTAATTTCTCTGCAATTTCCAAGTATGGAAATGCATGAATTTCTAGTACTGTCCTAATAACGTCAGTTTCACAAACATCATACTCTTCAATTTCAGCAGTCTCTCCTACCTCATATCCTCTATCTTGCCTTTATCTGCCTCGTGTTAAAATAATCTCCAATGATGATAATCTTTATCATTCTGTGCCACATGAGACTGGATATAAGATTTGTTCTCTGCTAGTGTTCCCAGACTCTGGAACTCCCTCCCACTGTAAGCAAGGCTGGTCTGACATTTGCTGTCCTTCAGAAGGCATGCAAAGACCTTTCTCTTTGGACAGGCTTTTCCTTAACAACATGATATCTGAGAGGGGCTTTAGTTTGATCACTGTGTGCTCTATTTTAAATATGTTTTAATTATTGTTCTTAGGATTTTATTATAACCGTTGTTTAATTTTTCCTTTAATATTTGTATATCTCTTGTTTTTAGCTTTTAAATACTGTTTTATGACTCAGGCTGCCTTGGGTCCTTTGGGGGAGAAAGGCAGGATAGAAATACGGTGGTACCTTGGTTTAAGAATGCCTTAACAAAAAAAAAATCAGTTTGAGAAAATAAATTATTGGAATTGGTCATGCCTCAGTTTAAAAAAATTTCAAATGGAATTCCCCGGTTTGCCTTTTTTCTGACCCCCAGAACAGATTAATTGGTTTTCAATGCATTCCTATGGGAAACCGCATTCTAGTTTATGATTTTTTTTTGCAACACAAAATGGCCCGGAGAATGAATTAATTATTTAAACTGAGATACCACTGTATTTTAAATGAACAAATAAATAATAAACAAATCTGTTATTTCTGCTCTCCTTTCTTCATCTGGAACAAATAGTTTAATGTTAAAATTAATCAGTTAAAATTAAATCTCGGTTATGTCCAGTCTTAGTGAATTCTAGTTCTTTCGAAAAGCAGAAGCAAAAGCTTCTGATCCAGTGGATCCATTTGATGAGGGAGTGGCTTCAAGAGGAGGTGAGGGGGGAAAGCATGTGTCAGCTTGATAAACAGAAATTACTAATAACATATTTTAAACTAACACCTTCCCCACAGGAAGGTCTACTTTCTCTCTCTCTGACTCTCTTGTCTTCTCTCTCTCTTCTTCTCATGCTGTCTCCTATTTCTATAGCTGAATGTCAATTTAAAGCCAATGTTTCTAGTTTGACACTGTGTAGTTTTATGTTTTGCTTTAAGAATAGGTCTCCATGGGAAGGAGGCTAAATCAGGGCCACAGCATGGAACAGGCAGTGGTTTTATCCCCTTCCTCTCCCATGTGCCCAAGTTGGAATCCTTTCTCTCACCGCCTGCAGTTTTCAGAGATAGATATAGATAGATAGATAGATAGATAGAGAGAGAGAGAGAGAGAGAGAGAGAAGCTTTCCGATCAGGAATGGTTGATTCTCCCCAGGGTGGGATCTATCTCTGATAGCCACTGATAGACATATCTCCATCTAAGCCAGCCCTCATCATCCCATCTCATGGTGATGCATCTAGGTTGTTCTTGTTGTTGCTGCTGCTGCTGCTGCTGGTTGTTGTTGTTGTTGTTGGCACAGAAGATAAATGGCCTATACTTATTTCATAATCTGTGACAATTCCCTGCAGAGACTAATGGCAACTGCATTATAACTCTGTTGGATTATAATGGATTTCACCATTAATAAAAGGAACAACAGGGACGACAGCAATTTTAACAATACAAAATCTCCCTCCCTCCACTCTCTCTTTCTTTCTTCCCTTCCTCATCCAGAAAGGATACCAAAAAGTTGAGTATTAGTCAAAACCAAAAGAAAAACCAAAAACAAAAATGTTGTGATATCTAAAAGACTAACTGCTGTATTTTAACGTGAGTCCATGTCTATCTACAGATGCTAAAATATAACAGTTAGTTTTTAAGGTGCCACAGCATTTTGCTCTTCTTTAGGTTTGCTTTTTATATCGGGTTTTGCCTAATATGCAAGCACTGATTAACAGGGCTGCATCAAGAAGAGATACGGGATGGCAGGTCAAAACAGTGACAGAGAAACAGAAACTACAGCAGGGCCATTTGAACGTCTAGTTGTCAGAGGTTTCACTGGTGTCAATAGGATATACTCCAAAGTGTATCTCTAAACTTCACATTAGTGGGAACAGCATTGTCCCATTAACCTTATAGAATAAGCTTTTACACTTGAAAGAACAGTCGTCCTGAAGCTAGATCCTTTGCCTCTCTTTGCACCTGATGGTCAAAATACAATATCTAAATGATACAACTCAGTGAATAACGTATTATTGGAAATGAAATCATTTGCTTATTTTTAATTGGGACAAATTACATGCAATTGCTGTTGGTGCACAAATTACCTAATTCCATTGAATAAACCATAACCTGTTCCTCTTTATATTTCTGGGGATAAGGGGGTGGGGGAGGTTGTCAAATAATTTTTGAAATCATTTTCATTATGGCAGCTGAAGATTAATTGGAAGCCTTAGCCTCAAGTATCTGTATTTCCACACACAATTAATGTGACAAATTATGTTTCAATGCACTTCCCTGAGTGAGAAAGGTTGTAATTATGTTAGAGAGCCTGTAACTGAAATGTATGTTTAAATAATAAAATGTGTTTCCAAAATCATTTTCAAATCTACACATTTAACATGCATCTCTTGTCCTCAAAGTGCTGTGTTAGGGGACCAAAATACCTATTTTCTTCCATAATGCTTGCACCATACAGAATTTTAAGAAATACTCAGCTTCCATTTCATGCCTATAAGTACTGAAATTAGAAAGCCTGAATACATGCAAAATAAATTAAACTTGCAATATTTATTCTGCAGATTACTCATCATGTGAACATTATAACAGAAATACTATTTCAGAAACGAACTCATCAGCCTGTGTTCTTTCTCAAATATACAGGGCAAAATACTCTTCAAATATAAGTCCAGGTAGAAATCTGCATGAAGGTATTTTAAAATGGCTTTTAATGTATTAAGCTGATTCTTTATGGGCAGTAATGAAAATTAGATAATGTGTTGTAGCTAGGGTTGCGCACGAGATGGAAAAATAGTGTTTCATTTGATTTTGTTTCTAGAGTAGTTTTGTTTCATCACAAAACAAATATTAAAGTAGTTTCATTACAAAATAAAATTAAACACTATGCTGCCCTGCATTCTAAAGGACCCAGGGGAGCAAGCAATTTTAGGTAACCCCCAAAATTTGGATAGGTTTTGGGGTCACAGAACTGAGTTATGAAGCTCCAAAGGGGGGCATAGGAAAAAAAACTTTCTAATTGGAATAGGAAGCTGATCAGGTGAGTGCTAGGGCTGCAGTGGCTTCCCATTGATTCCAAACAGAAAGGTTTTTTTTCCCCTAGGGTCACCCCCTTAGGAGCTTCATAACTCAGCCCTGTGACCCCCAAACCTTTCCAAATTTCAGTGGGTTACTTAAAATCACGTGAGGAAGCTAAGCCTGACACATTGGTGGTGGAACATGCCTCGGATCAGTATTTTAGAGTGCATATTTTTAGAAATTAAAAATTTTAAAATTTTAAAATATGCAATGGAAAATTACTGATCCGAGGCATGTGAGTGGCAGGGGTACCTTCTGCAAGCAATTTTAGGGAACCCCTTGAAATTTGGAAAGGTTTGAGTTTCAGTGAACAGAGTTATTAAGATCCAAAGGAGTTGTGTGTGTTGGGGGGGGGGACTTAATTGATGGAGTGTTTCTGAGCATGGTGGCTCAGTGGACTAAGGCTTCTGAAAACTGTCAGCTGCAAAGTCGGCAGCTCAGCAGCTCGAATCCTGGGTACCATGCAGCGGAGTGACCTCCCACTGATAACCCTAGCAGTTTGAAAGCATGTAAATGCAAGTTGATAAATAGCTACTGCTGTAAAAAATGGGAAGCTAAAACAGTGTTTCCTTGCAGCCATGCCAACCATGTGGCCATAGACATGCACAACACTGGCTCTTTGGCTTGAATACAGAGATGAGCACCACCCCTAGAATCAGAGACGCATGTCCGGGGGAACCTTTACTTTTACCTTTACCTTTCTGGCACGCTTTACCAATTATAGGGTTAATTTTCAGCTACTTATGTATGTGCTGATCCACACTCCTTCAGTTAAGTACCCCTGCACCCCCTTTGGAGATTAATAACTTCATTCCCTGGAACCCAAACATTTCCAAATTTCAAAGGGTTACAGGAGATTGCTTGAGGATGCTCCCCTGTCATTTCCTCTAGAACAAATCGTTTCATTTTAGAAGGGGAAATGGTGTTTCATTTCATTTTGTAAGAAAACCCTGGCTGGCGTTTTGTTTCATTTCAAAACACTGCGAAATCTTACATAACGAAACAGTGTGCCATTTTTCGTAAGGTGCCCATCCCTAGTTGTAGCCTCTTTTCTTTTATGTCTTGGCCCTTGTCAACATTTTCAAGAGGGTTAAAATACACAGAAGCAGCGGCAAAAACACCCACCAAAAATAAGGGTCAAGCAGTAGTGAAAATGATGCAGTGGTGGGGAAAGATTCAAACTGTATTATGGGTGGGTGAGTTATTTTTTGGTGATTTAAAAACTTGATTATATTCATCAGGAGAAAAAAAATGCAAGATGATTCAGTTCTGCATGCAAGTCAATATACAATACCTAATAATAAATTGGTGTTTTAAGGAATTCTGTGTTCTGCAAAAGAGGGTAGCTTTTTAAAATTATACATATGCATTTGTTCTATCTCAATGAGTTTTGTTAGGCCTGTGACTGTAAATAAAGATTACGTTGTATTGTAAAAGAGGGTAGCATATTGTGGGAATCCTGGTGATCTAGCCCGCATTGGGAAGCTTGTCATGCAAGCTATAGCATAGCTACTAAGGGCTTGACTGTGAATCAACCCTCCACAAAATTAAAACAGAAAAAGATACTTCCGTAGCTCCCTTTCTTAAAGGTAGCTACTAAAATGGCAATAATTTGGGGAGGAGCAAACAGGAAAGAAACAAAGAAGTGAAAAATGACTATGAGGTTAAGTTTGCTACCACAAGATACATGAACACAGATACATGAAGGTCTTACACAGCAGAGTAAAGCTTACATTGAAACCATCTTACTTGTCAAAATATGGGGAGGTGCTGGCCTAACAGCATATTGGCCAAGTGCTGTGCCATGCATGCAATGAGATTGGCACATATGCAATTGTTTTGCATTTAGTTTTGCCATTTTATTTTTCAATCCTGAGCCCGGTTATAATCAATACAATTGCCACTGGAGGCAATAATTTCAACAGCATCAGTTACAATGATAGTAAGTAGATGCCCATAGATTTGGAAATGATTATATCAAAGCCATAAGTTAATGGGTCGTGGAAAAAGGAAGGAAGGCTGCACTGAATTAATAAAAGGAACAGTGTGAAGAAGATATAGATACAGTGCCTAGTTCAAGAAGTATGTCTTATTCATTTGAAAAACCATGATTAGGTTAAGGGGGTGGTGGTTACTGGGATTTGAGGTACAGTATGTGCGATTACCAGTAGTTCCTCTGGAGGCAGCTCCTTACAAAAAGATTTTAGGAATTTCCACAGAGATTATTTTTTTTCTAAAACACTAGAGAAAAGCTGGGATTCATAATGTTAACAAAATAAAGACATCTGATACGAGGTCCAGGTGTCTTCAAATATCTTGCCCTCTGGAAAATAGGAGGAATTGCAAAATATTTCCATTGTTACTACTGTATAACAACAAAACAGGGCCTAAAAGAAAGCTGTCTATAAAATAGACCACGTGATGGGAAATTAATGTGCAGACAACACCTACCTCACTCCAGACCAGCATGGTGCCGAATATGACCTGTAACCCATCAAAGAAATTGTCTCCTATGATGATGACAGTGGCCCCTCCTGTCGTCCATCCTTCACTTGGACTGATGGCTTTGATACAGGGTGTAGCTGCTTTCCAACACACATGGGAAAAAAAGGTATTCGGCTGTTAGAACAAGATTTTAATGACAGAAGACTGGTGAAGGGGAAGGGGAGAAACAGCTTTGATTTTCTTTTTCTGCTGAATAACATGAAGATTCTCGATCTCTCCACCTTTCCCTTTCTCTACGTTGGGTATGAGAACTATCGCAGACCAGATCTTTGAATATGGAATGTTTTCCCATTAAATTTTTATTTTGTTTCCATTCTTTTCTCTTGAAAAGATAATCATGTTTGGCAGCCCGTAGAAAGAAAACAGCAGCATAGCTGGCTGAAGACTGACTAGAGAACAGAGCACATTCTTGTCATGCTCAGTTCATGTCATTATGAAACATGATCACGGGCTCTCTCTCACACACACATAACAGAGTTCAGGGATTCTAAGGTGGACCTGCTGTGTCTATAACATCTTTCCCCGACATGATGCCCTCCGAATGTACGGGTTTCCAGCACCCACGATTGGCAATGCTAGCTGGAGATAATGGGAAACGTAGTCCAATAGATTCAGAGGGCACCAGGTTGAAGTTTGGATGTTCTCTAATTACAGATTATCTAATTGCAGATTTTTTTTTAAAAAAAAGGGGGGTCATGAAAATACACAATAGGTATGGCATGTAGTAGTAGCTCTCTGAGAAATTTAATTTTGTGAAATAATTGGACATGTTTTTACGTTAACTGTTTTATACCATGAAATGAATCAACAGCCTTACTCACACCATATGTTACATGTGCCAAAGACACATTCCCATATACCCCTCACCCCCCCAAACAACAACAACAACAACATACTTTTTGATGAGTCAACAGCTGGTCAGAATATACAGTTGATTTAACTTTTAAAATTAAAATACAAATGTCAAAGTTCAAGATAAGATCTGTCAAAACAGACAGTCTCAGGGCAATCCCAGGAAAGATATCTAACAATGGAAGTTTGACCCAGACCTGATGATCTTAGACTGAGCTCTAAACCTAGAGATAGGCAAGGTTGCCCCAACCATGAGCCTATTAAATCAAGTCTGGGGAGAGGATTTAGGTTGGAGCTCACTAATCCTTACTGGCAATCTCAGGGGCTACAAAACAAACAAGCAAGCAAGCAAAAAACAAAACAACTCATTCCCAAAGCTCAGGATTTTCACTAGGTCATACTCTGCATGTCAGTTCCAAATTTGCACAGCTATTTGAAGGCTTGAAATATCAGCTATTTAGGGTTTTACAAAGCTTAAATACTGCAACTATTCGTTTCCAGGATAGATGATCTTAAGACAATACAAAAGCAGAGAAAAACTTCTGATATATTTGTCAGTCAGTTCTATGGGAAGTTTCTCTCTTCATCTCATCCCACGTATAGTAGGAGTTCCAAATGAAAATTGCACTCTGAAATTCAATTCCCTCTGAGTTTCAAGCATACACATACTCGCCATAATGAACAAGCAGTGTACAGTAGGACCCCGGTATCCACTGGAGATTGGTTCCAGGCCTTCCTGTGGATAATGAAAACTGTGGATAAGAGAGAAAGCCCCCCAATCCCCAAAACTGCTGTTTTGCGACAGTAGCTTGCTTTACAGCTGCTATTTTGCAACAATAGCTTGCTTTACAGCTGCTGTTTTGCAACAGTAGCTTGCTTTGTGCCTGCTGAATTATTTATTTAATTTTTCCTCTGACACCCGTGGATAACCGAATCAGTGGATAATGAATCAGTGGATACAGGGGTCCTACTGCATCAAGACCAACATGCTAGATGAAGAGTGAGAGAATCTTTAATGGCCTTGATGAGAACTTGTGAAAAATCACTTGACTACAAATCCCAGAGTCTCTGGTGGCTCTGTATCATTCACAAAGTAGACCTGAGAGTGCAGTTTTACAGTCTAGCCCCTCCCCCCGCCAGACACACACACACCATTCTGGCCTAGAACAAGTTCTTTCCTCTGTTTTTCTCAGCCTCAGCACTCAATTGGTTAAATGAACAAAA
>JAHTLZ010000010.1:68630147-68640805 GCA_023846285.1 Phrynocephalus versicolor
GTATGTATGTATGTATGTATGTATGTATGTATGTATGTATGTATGTAAAAAATCTGTGTATAATCAAAACCATGCTGTTCAATCCTATGCAATTCAAGGGAAAAGTGCTGTGTAAAAATGAATTCTTTGCTATAGAATTTGCCCACTTGTATGAGCTCTATGGGAAGATAGAGACAAACTGTATCTCTGTTCTCTGTATGTAAGGATCAGATGATCAACACACACACACACAAAGAGAGGGGGGGGAGAGAATGCTGAGTGATGGCAACTGAACTTCTTTTGGAGGATCAAAACATTTTGCTACTTATTCAAGTAGCTTCTTCAGTCTGAGAAAAGGTAGGCTCCCAGTTTATAGTTCACCTTAATTTCAACCCACCCTGAATAGGCTCATTAGATGGACGATAGCCAAACCTATGCAACCTTTTGCAACACCCATTAAGTATGAGTACAGTAGTTAGTAGTGGCCCTCCTGGTGGAGGTGTGAAATGCTTCTGATTTTTCAGGGGGATGATGAAAGAACACTCATTCAAAGATGAGGATATACACATATTAGACAGAGAAGATAGGTGGTTCAAGAGAGGAGTCAGGGAAGCCATTCATGTATGTATAGAAAAACTTTCTCTCAACGGGGGAGGGCTTAGGCACACTCACGCTGACCTTTCATTGCCCTCCAAATTTGATCAGGCAATGCTATTATGTCCCTTATGTTTAAACCATTGTGATTTAGGTAAAAATGAAATGCAGGGTCCAGTAGCAAAACAGAGCCAATGTTACTTTCCCTCTTGGCTGAGTGTAAAGCACTGGGAGGTGCTAATACATTTTTAACATCTACTACTTTAAAAATAACAGAATTAGGGATGGGCATGAACCTTGGTTTGGAGGTTCATGCTGGCTCCCCTGGCTCCCCAGCCAATGCCCCACACATCAGTCAGAGCACAATCCTCTTTTCCTCCTCTTCAGCTGTTCAGCCAGTCCCTGGCAGGAGCATGAGCAAACCTGTTGTACCTCCTTTTCTGAGTGGGCAATCAGCCAAGGAGGTGGGGCAAGGAAGCTCCAGATCCTGCCAGGGAGTGGTTGAACAGCTATAGAGGAGGAGGAGGAGGAGGAGGAGGAGGGGACTATGTGCCAGCTGGTGAATGTTGGAGAGGTGAGGAACGGAGACACATGGCACATGTGGTGCTACAAATATGAACCAGCACAAACCTCTGAACTAAGGTTTATGCCCATATCTAACCAGAATCTCAAAGCCTGTTAGAGAAAGATGCACACCCAAGGTTCAGGGGGAAGGGCACACTCTTAGTATGAAGAACCTTGAAGCCTCTGCAGACATACCCAGCTTAGGTATATATTACTTCCTGCCCGAAGTGAGTTCATACAAATGGATATGAACATTTATCCAAATGTCCTTGGTAATCCAGCCTGATGGGAGTTCAGGCATTAAAATTACCTAGAGTATATAAACCAGGGGTGCCCAAACTTTTTGTAAGGAGGGCCAGATTTGGTGGCTGAGAATGTGTCAGAGGCCGGTTGCTTCCCAACCCTGCCACCCCACTGCAAGCCCCACCCACTGACCCCTTGCAACCCCACCCGCAGGAAGGAAGGCGGGGACCAAGGGAGGGAGGGAGGAATGTGGAAGGGAGGAAGGAAGGTGGGGAACAAGGAAGGGAGGGAGGGAGGGAGGTGGGGACCAAGGGAGGGAAGAAAGAAGGAAGGAAGGTGGGGACCAAGGGAGGGCCACTGAGAATGGCCTGACAGGCCGGATTTGGCCCCCGGGCCAGACTTTGGCCAGGCCGGATATAAACTAATACTTCTTCTCTGCTGTTCTTCACCATGAGATTTGTTTCCTCATCTGAAGACTCAGTGTAACAATCATCTTGGAGATCTCCTCCCATCCACTCCTCAGTCCCTGAGCCATTACTGTGGGGGCTTCTGGAACAAGAAGGCTCATGACTAGAGATGGGCACAAAGTGAAAAAATGACGTTTCGGTTTTTCATTTTTCGTTGTGGGTCCCATTTCGGTTAATTGGTTCATTTTTTGTTTTTCATTTTTACCCGCTTTTTGCGTGATTTAAAGCATTTCTGCATGTGGGCGTCCCCCAATGCCCCAGACCAGAGGGAAAGCACTCAAAAACAATGATGCTGGCAGAGACACAGTATAGACTAGGTATGCAGGGAGGCTGCAAAGACAGTGGCGGGCATTGCCCAGGGCGTAAGGCAGCTGCAGAGTGACTGCACTGTGGGGCAGGGGAGCGTACTCACCGAGAGGTACGCATGCACACAGGGAGGCTGCAAGAGTCAGGCTGCAGCCAGCAGGAACACAGAGACACATACCTGCCTGGCTGGCCTAAAGTAACGAGTCGCAGAGACAGCAATCCCACCCTAACTCCCACTGCAGACTGCAAGGAGGATGGGGGCTGCCAGAGCTTTTATGCCCTCTGTGGCTGCCACACCTACCCAATCTGCAACCTGGGAATGCTATTGGTTGAAATTGACCAAGAATTTACATGATCCCATCACATGGCTTGCATCCATCTTGTGGCTGGGATCCATTTTGTGTCATCCTTTAAGGGAAAAGAAAAATACATTGCGATGGGAGAAAGACAAAAACAAACGTTTTAAGGACCCAACCCCCCTGGTAGGTAATGATTTCAAATAATTATCACTGTGTTTTTACAGATGTCCAGGGCATTTTAATACCCAAGAAATCAATATTAGGCATCTGGGAGCAATTTTTGGCCGATGTACCCTAATTCCCCTTAAAGGAAAAAAATACAGCGATCTGAGAAAAGACATAAATGCACATTTTAAGGACCCCAAACCCCCTGGTAGGTATTATCAGGTAGAATAAATAATTATAGCTGGGTTTTTACGGATATTCGGGATGTTTTTTAACATTTAAAACAGTTCATTTCATTTGTGCGTTGCCATTAACGAAAACGAAACGTAACGAACCTAGTTTTCGTGGTTCTGTTCAGTTTGTTCCAATTCCATCACCATTTTCGTTATTTGTTTCATTACGTAACAAAACGAATAATGAATAACGGAATGAAATTTTTTGTTTCATGCCCATCTCTACTCATGACTTGAGATGGTGCCATTTTGCTTCCCATGTTGCTCTCTAAACAGTGTGAAGGTTCCTAGCATATAGAATCCATATAGAATCCAACAGCTCTATCGGCAGCCTCCTTCCCTCATGTCTGTTTCTTTCTCTCTTTTTTAGTGTGCTGATACTTGATAAAACAGATACAAAACAGATTAGGAGGACTCAGCCAGTGTCCCGGATACCAGCTGGGATGAGGTAAGGATAACCCCCACCCCCAGACAGCCACCTCATAGCACAAAGTTTCTTCTCCTTCAGCACTCTGCACCCTGAGATCTGCTGCCCCACCTGGAGATGCTGAGGAGAGGCCAGCTGAAACACGGTAATCCTCAACATAGGCTATATTAAGTCTAGAATATTTTAAAGTTGATTAATTTGAAACAAAGCCATCTCATCCACTACCCATAGATACAAACATGCAGTTTCCACACAATCACATCATGGCTGCACCATCAAGGCGGCACATCAGGACTGAAGGAAGAACTGAGTTGGCAAGCTGTAGGGCAGGACCCTCTAAATCAGAACTTCTCATAGTCTGCAGGCTTCTGAGTCTTGCCATGGTGATATTCCCCACCAAGATTTCCTACTGATTCGGCAAGATATCCCAATTTCCTATGAAAGGGGTCAACAGGCTCAGTTTCCCCATTTCCCTTCCCATTTTCCTCTGCTGTTCTGTATAGGAAACTACCGAATTCTGAAAAGTTTATTGTTCTTCCTGACAATCCTGTGCAGGAAACATTATATTGTGGATAGGCACTGTAAATGTCATACAAAGCTTGGCATCCTTCCACTTTTTCCTAACTAATTATGCATAGGGAAGACACCATTCTGTACAGTACGACCCCCGTATCCACTGATTCATTATTCACTGATTCAGTTATCCACGGTTGGGAGAGGGAAAAAAATAAATAATTCAGCAGCCACAAAGCAAGCTATTGCCACAAACAGCAGCTGTAAAGCAAGCTATTGTCACAAATAGCATCTGTAAACCAAGCTACTGTCACAAACAGCAGCCATAAAGCAAGCTACTGTCTCAAAATAGCAGTCATAAAGCAAGCTACTGTCAGGAAACAGCAGTTTGGAGGTGGGTGGGCAGGCATTCTCTCTTATCCATGGTTTTCATTATCCACGGGAAGGCCTGGAACCAATCCCCAGCAGATACTGGGGTCCTACTGTACTGAAATTGTAAAAATCCTGTGCAGTCAGGCATGCAGAGGAATATTACAGGGTCTCAGTGTTTGGGGGTTGGAACCTTGTACAATTTCACTGCAAGGAGAAAATATGTGGTTTCGTCCACATGCACACCCACCCAACCCCTTGGTTTAATTTTGAAATTCACATCCCTAACTGAATACAACGATAAATTAAATGAAGTAAGGCTAATACTCAGTCAAGCCAATGAAGTAAGAAACAGGTATGGTCTTAAAAGTTTTCAGTGGGAGAGACACGTTCATCTCTTTCAATATGTATGATCAGAAAAAGAAGAATGGATGAGTTGAAGAGAACTTGCAAGACTAATAGACTTAGTCCAGTGTCAGCTTATGTGGATTTTCAAAAGACATTTTCCTCATTTAGATTTCCTTCCCCCAAGTAAAATGTCATTTGGATCAATTTGGATTCTGTAAAATGACATCAATGCAAAAGAATCTGTTAAAAAATGCAGTTGCTTTATATAGAAGGAAGCCGCTGGGGGAGGAGGGACTGTCATTTAGTTTCTCCAAATAAAAATCTGAGGGCTCCAGGAGCACTTATTCTTATTTTGATTGCTCTTCCAAATAAGAGGATACCACTTGATGCCATTTTCCAGAGCCTGGGAATCATAAAGTCAAACATGAACAAGTCAACTGGAAAATCTGTGACGTAAATCTTGGCCTAAGTTGTATTTTTTAACAAGTGCTGAATCTGTGCACCGGATCCTCCAGATGGCCATAGAGGAATCACCCTGATAGGATTAAACCTTTGTGCTGAACTCGGCTCCATCTGTTCTCTGAGGTCCGCGTCTGCCTACTGGAATATAAATTTGCAGCCTCGTTTGCAGCCTGAGTAGCGCAGGCACTTTATGCACGTCCGCGCACATGCACGCGCGTGCACGCGTGCATGCACACACACACACACACACACCCTTGAGCACTTATTAGTAATGTGTAATAAAGGTAGCTTGAAGTTTACTGCTGAAGAAACATATTGGATTTACTATTCATCTGAAGAACAAAGTGTATAGTATCTAAATTTGAACACAAAAAAGAGGATGTTTGTTGTTGTTCTGGGACTTGTTCAATTCATTAAACCATAATGTCACTATAAATTCATAGATGAAAGTATGACTGCACACAAAGCAGGGAGACTCTTAATCTTGGGAAACTGCGGTACGTTACTAGAATGCAAGATACAGGTTTATTCTGACACACTGGATGTTAAATATTCTGAATCCGTAAAAACCAAATGGTTGTGTTGTTTTTGTTTCACTCCAGCTGAAGGGGGGTGGGAGACAGAATAATAAAGAAAAAGAACCTGTTTTTGTAAAGGAAAACAATTTTTAGCTTTACGACAGCCATAGTCTCTTGACATCACAACTACGGTGTTTATTTTTGCTGATGCCATTTGCAGGAAAGTTGTAGGGCCATCATCTACAAAGCCATAACTTCATAAGTTGCATCACCAAAGCAACAGAAACAATTAAGGTAATAGAAAGCTACAAATTCCAAAATCTGGGCATCTGCCTGCTTCCTAAAAGTGATCGTGGTTTACTGGTGGATACGGACTTGTCGGACTAGAGATGTCAAATTTCTGAAAATTTTGAAGCGCAGAAAAAAATCCATTGTAACGTTAGCATTCTCCCCCTTTTTACAGCTTGAAAATCATTATGCTAGTTTAGGAACATAAAATATGACTATGGACAATTTAACTTGGCATAAAATTATCACAACTAGCATGTTAAAATATAGTGTATCCAAACAATTATTACAAACAGAATTTACTTCTTATAAACTAATGTAGCAAAATGATTCAATTTTCTGAAATCAGATAAATGTAAATGCTTACCTTTTTAAATTAAGATCATTAAATTAATTAAATATATACTTTCAGGTTCTTTTTGTTGCTCTGTATTTTCTACGAGTGCTTTGAGGCCTAGTGAAGAGGATAGAATAGAACAAAACATACCCACTAGAGATGGGCACAAAATGAATGTTTCGTTCATTTCATTATTCGTTATTCACGCAGCCAGCGAAAGAAAAAGAAAAAGCTGATTAGCCCACATTACAACTGTAGCATGGGCCATGTGGTTGGCAGTTAAAAAAATACAATAAAAATAAAATTTAAAAAATAAAAAATAAAAAGGAGCACTGACCCGGCCCCAGGGGTGGCTGGGGTGGCGCCCTAAAATAAATAAAAAATATAACCTCCCCCCCAGTGCTGAAATGGCTCCAGGGGCTGTGTGGTCGGGGCTTGAAAAAAAATTAAAAAATAAAATAAAAAAGGAGCGCTGACCCGGCCCCAGGGGCCATGCGGGTAGCGCTTGGGGGAACAAAAGAGATGCTGACTCCAAGCCAACGCCTCAAAAAGCCCCTGCCAGACAGGCCAGGATCACCCCGCCACCTCTGCCGCCACCCAGTAAGGATGATGTGTTGATTGATTGAAGATAATGAGGATGATGTGGATGATGTGGATGAGGATGCTGCCAGTCCAGTTTGTGCAGCTGTTGTCAGTGTCTGTGCTATTTTATTTTATTTTATTTTGAATTTTTTTTGCTGCCCACGTGCTGTCAAATGGATTAAATCGCAAGCAGGGAAAAATGAATCATGAATCAACGAACCAACGGAATGAATCTTTCAAAAAAATTGTTAAAAATGAACTGAAATGAACCAAATCCTAAAACGAACCTGGACCCAGGGCTGGTGGTTAACTACCATCCAGTAGCGAACCTCCCTTATTTGGGCAAGGTGTTGGAGCGGGTGGTGGCCGGGCAACTCCAGGCACTGCTGGATGAAACGGATTTTCTGGATCCATTTCAATCTGGTTTCAGGCCGGGTTTTGGTACAGAGACTGCCTTGGTCGCCCTGTATGATGACCTCTGCCGGGAGAGAGACAGGGGGAGTGCAACCCTGTTGATACTCCTGGACCTCTCAGCGGCTTTCGACACCATCGACCATGGTGTCCTTCTGGATAGGCTGGCCAGGTTGGGAGTTGGAGGCACCGCTTTGCGGTGGTTCCGTTCCTTCCTGGCTGACCGTGTCCAGAAGGTGGTGCTGGGGGACAGTTGCTCTGCCCCATGGCACTTATGTCATGGGGTTCCTCAGGGCTCTATACTGTCCCCCATGCTGTTCAACATTTACATGGAACCACTGGGAGAGGTCATCAGGAGGTTTGGGCTGAGGAATCAGCAATATGCTGATGATACTCAGCTCTACCTCTCACTTTCCACCAATCCAGGTGAGGCGGTTTCTGTGCTGAACTTGTGTCTGGGCCAGATAATGGACTGGATGAGGGTTAACAAATTGAAACTCAATCCAGACAAGACGGAAGTGCTGTTAGTGGGTGCTTCGCCAGACAGGTTAGAGGGTCACTTCCCTGTTCTGGACGGGGTTGCACTCCCCCTAAGGGACAGAGTCCGCAGCTTGGGGGTGCTCCTGGACCCCAGTCTAACTCTGGAAGCCCAGGTGAACTCGGTGGCCAGGGGTGCCTTTCTCCAGCTGCGGAAAATATATCAGCTACGCCCCTATCTGGATGAACGGAGCCTCATGACAGTTACACATGCACTGGTAACATCCCGTATTGATTACTGCAATGCGCTCTACATGGGGCTGCCTTTGAAGACGGTTCGGCGATTGCAACTGGTTCAGAATCGTGCAGCGCGGCTAGTAAGTGGTGGGGCCGCTAGGGATCACATCACGCTGATTCTGCGTAGCCTACATTGGTTACCAGTTGCTGCCCGAGCCCAATTCAAAGTGCTTGTTTTGACATATAAAGCCCTAAATGGCTTAGGACCTAGATACCTGAAGGACCGCCTACTTCCATATGAACCTACCCGGCAATTAAGATCAAGCCAGGGGGCCCTCTTGAAAGAGCCATCCCTCAAGGAGGTAAGAGGGATGGCTTGCAGACACAGAGCCTTCTCCGCAGCTGCCCCCAAGTTATGGAATGCCCTCCCAAGTGAGATCCGCCTGGCGCCAACGCTGATGACATTTCGGCGCCAGGTAAAAACCTTCCTGTTCCAGAAATTTTTTAACTGATAAAATTTAGATTGTGGGTCTTCTGATGGCAATTTTAGTGTAATGATTTTAGTATAAGGTTTTTATTATTGTTTTAATTATTTATTGTGGTTTGATGTTTTTAACTGTTTTAATTATTTGATTGGAAGCCGCCCAGAGACCTTTGGGTAGTGGGCGGCATATAAGTTGTAAAAATAAAATAAATAAATAAATAAATAAATAAAATGAGTCACAATTTTTTCAGTTCGTGCCCATCTCTAATACCCACCCATATGCAAAAATCAAAGTGGGACCTTTTTCTTGTAACAATAGCAGCAACTGCTAAAAGGAAGAAATGCATCTTGTTCTTGCACTGGAGAGTTCAGTTTGTAACCTAGGACTTGATTGTCCTCAGTGCACAGAAATTAGAATACAGTGGTACCTCTTAAAATGAATTTCATTTGTTCTACGGGTCCATTTGCTTTACAAAAATTTTGTCTTACGAAACCCGGTTTCCCATAGGAATGCATTGAAAATGGATTACTCTGTTCCAGAGGCTATGGGTCGCTTTGTTTTACAAAACATGTCTTACAAAATGGGGTTTCCCATTGGGAATGGATTAATCTGTTCCAGAGGCTAGAATAAAGACAAAAATAATGGGGTGTGCGGGGGGGGGTTCCTGGGTACATGTGGAATGCCTTTCAAAGCATCCCATAGGGATTTTTTGGGGGAGGGGTCATGAAAAACATGCCTATTCCCATTTTTTTTTCTTCCTATCAGCTTTTTGTCTTATGAGCCATTTGTCTTAAGAGGTACCACTGTAATCTGATACTATGCATATTTTTTAGAAATGATTTGGAAAATATTTGAATACCCTGTCTTAAAATATTTTATTCATCATGCTAAAATAAAACATTTGATAATATTTTTTCTTTTCTTTTCATTTTTTCAGGGGAAAAAAAACCCAAAAGGCTTCAGGAAAAAAAAAGAAAGGAAAAGCACCCCCCCCCCAATTTTTCCATTTTTACCCCCGGGCCTTCACATCTCTATGCTAGATGACAGATTTCTTTGCACCGAATACTAGGCATGCCTCTAGAGTGCAGTACAAATCCAAAAAGAGGGCAATGGTTGTATTTGTGTACCCGTATATACTTGAGTATTAGTCGACCTGAGTATAAGTCGAGGCCCCTAATTTAACCCCCCAAAACTGGGGAAATGTATTGACTCAAGTATAAGTCTAGGGTGGGAAATGCAGCAGGGCCTGGCAGCACCTCCTTTGTGAGCTGGGAGAGTGGTGTGTGATGTTTAAAATGACTTTTAGCCACTGATGCAAGTGCTTTGGTCAGTGACTACATGTCATTTTAAACATCGCGCGCCACTCCCCTGTGATGCAGAGGGGGGGTCAGGGGAAGTGGCGCACAATGTTGAAAATGACTTTTAGCCACCGACCCAAGCACTTGCCTCAGTGGCTAAAAGCATTGACCCGCATATAAGTCAAGGGCCCCTTTTTTTTCAGCCCAAAGTTAGGGCTGAAAAACTAGGCTTATGTTCGAGTATATACAGTATTCATTTAGTTAGTTTGTAAAGCCAGAGGCTGGGAGTTTCATTCTCCAGTGTGCCTCTATGGCATGGGCTGGACTGGAGAGGCCATAAGATGAAGATTACCTGACCAAATCTACACACTGTATCTTCAGAACATTGCATAATCGAACCAAGCACTGGATAGCCAATTGCATCATGAATTCTCTGTTTTCCAGGGTTTGGAATAAATGGCAGGAATGGGGAAAATGTTCCATGAGTGCTCTTTGCATTCCTGTCGTGGGCAGTACTAATGATGGACTAGCCGAACAATCCCATCAGGCTGATTTTATTCATCATCCTGTTTGCTTCCATCCCAAGGTTTATCCTGTGTCTCATGAAAAATGTATACTGTCGGGGTTGGGTGTCCCGTCTCGTTTTGGGGAAGGCGGGTGCAGCTATTTGTTGAGAGTGATACAGAATCAAAGCAACTGCCAAAAAGCCTCTGTCATTTCACATAGTGCGGGGTGGGGGGAGTGGTAAGGAAAAAGCACAGCGCTGCCCCTTAAAATAAGAGCCATTTAAACTGCTTGTCAGTTGTCAGCTTGACAAGGCCACTTGAATATATTCAGGAGTATTTGCATAAACGCTCGCGGTGAGTTCACCATGGCTGCTAGCGCTAATGGTACATAAAGTAATTTAGTCACTTCTCTTAGGCATCCTGTCACAGTGATGAGCACCTCCTCTTTGCCTTGTTGCATATTAGATCATTAGATAATAAAGTGTTAGAGCATGCAAACCGACAGGGTCCCTGGCACTATAATTTTGAGGCTACTGCATTATGCTATGAA
>JAHTLZ010000010.1:68640815-68674761 GCA_023846285.1 Phrynocephalus versicolor
CTGTGTCTCACAAAGAAGGGAATCGTACTTGCGTGTAGTGCAATGCAAGTAGATCTGGCTTAGGGGACAGCAGCTTAGCGCAAGGGCTAGGGTTAGGCTAGTTACTGGTGAGGTTAGGGTGGGGTAGTGGGGTGCACCTCTGGGTGCCTCTCTGACCCACTAAGAGGACAGTGTACTGTGGCGTATGGGTAAGGAATCAAGGATTAGGGTTAGGGTTAGGGGGCTAGGGCAGGGTTTAGGGGGCTTTTTGGCACATCCCAGAAGTCTCAGTGGCCAAGTGGCCATGAGGGCTCCAAAAATTTGCATGGTCACTCCCACATGGCCACTCGGCCAGCCCATCATTGCGCAGGTGTAAATAAAATAAAATAAAATAAAATCAATGGAGAGAGGACAGGGGAGGAGACATTTTGTTGCAAGAAAAACCCACTGCTACTGTAAAAATTCCGGCAGTTTTATAATAGCAATTAGCAATTTTCGCATGTTTCTGTGGTGCTTGTTGTGTGTTTTTGAATCACGATTTTTAAAAAAAATATTGCAGTCGCCGCCCCATTTTGGATCCCCCGCCCGCACTGCATGGCATGGCGACTCGAGTCCGGCTGCCCAGGACAGGAGAGGGGGGGAGGCCGGGGACCCCCCCTCCAGAAACCACCCCTCCGGTAGGTGCCCTGAGCCCTCACTCAGGCAGGCATATTTTCGCCGGCTTTTTGGCCCGGGATGGGGGGGGAGTTTTAAAACTTTTTTTCTGTGCTGCTTCCGCTTTAATTGCGGCGGCCGGCGGCCGGCGGCGACTTTGGCGGGACAACGAGGATGCATTGCCCGGCCCACCCCCAGTGCAGCCCAGGGCCAGGAGGGACAGGAGGAGAGGGGGGAGGCCGCAGGGACCCCCCTCCAGAAACCACCCCTCTGGTAGGTGCCCTGATCCCTCACTCAGGCAGGCATATTTTTGCCGGCTTTTTGGCCTGGGATGGGGGGGGGAGTTTTAAAACTTTTTTTCTGTGACGCTTCCGCTTTAATTGTGGCGGCCGGCGGCCGGCGGCAATTTTGGTGGAACGACGAGGATGCATTGCCCGGCCCGCCCCCAGCGCAGCCCAGGGCCAGGAGGGACAGGAGGAGAGGGAGGAGGCCGCGGGGACCCCCTCAAGAAACCACCCCTCCGGTAGGTGCCCTGAGGCATGGCAGGCATATTTCCGCCTGCTTTTTGGCCGGGAATCGGGGTTTTTTTTCTTTTAAAAACTTTTTTTCTGTGCCGCTTGGCATCGCGGGATCGCCGTGATGCCAGGAACGACCACGACAAATCAGACTCATTTATTCGTTCGCCGGTTCGAGTTCTGGCGGAGTAATTCCCGTTACCGTTTCTGTTGCGTAACGGAAACGAGTAACAGAAATGGAAATGGGAATTCCGCTAAGTCGTGCCCATCTCTAACTTTTAATACTAGGCTGTGGATCCATCCACACCCCTCCCTTTGCACTTTGCCTTCTAGCCACACTCCCCCCCCCCACACACACACACCATTTTTGGATGCAACAGACATCCCGCCTTAAAAAAAAAGATTGTGTGTGTGTGTGTGTGTGTGTGTGTGTGTGTGTGTGTGTGTGACAGAGAGAGAGAGAGATGTGTTTCATTACTTTCTTAAGTTGCAAGGCATTTGTTAAGCAGCAGGTGCATGCATCGACCAGACATGCTCACCTGCTCTATGTCTTTTGGCAAAATATGTATAGAGAATCAATGGGGAGTCGGGTTGAGAGAAAAATAAATGCCTGGCCATAACTGATGTGCTGAATCATTTAGATTATTTTTAACAAATTGTTTGCGTGTTGTCTAGTGCGATTCAGTGCATCCGTGATCGTCTAGCAGATACACATAAAACAATATTTTCATTTCCGCTGTGCCTTCATAGAGGAGCAGGATAAATGTTCATTTTGCCATTATCTTCTAGGAGCTTGTTTATTAACCCACTTCAAGATACAGAAATACCTTGGTTTACGAGCATAATTCATTCTGGAAACGTGCTTATAAACCAAAACACTCATATCAAAACAAATTTCCCCATAAGAAATAATGGAAACTCAGGTGATTCGTTCTGGGATCCGATAGACTAACTACCATAGATACAAAATGCCAAAACTCACAAAAGCAGTTGGCTAAAAGTCCACGTCCACACCATGGTTTAGGTACCTGGCTGCAGAATCTGCTCTGCTTGGGACTAAAAACTGAATTTTACTCTGTGTTTTTAATGTGACAATAATAAAATGCAATTTGTAGCCCTATACACACTTGACTAGCTGGCCCATGACTGGAAATTGTTTGAAAAAAATAAGAATGTTGAAAACAAATTAAATAAAAATAAAAAATAAAACCCTAAACTCTAGTCCTGTTTGAAAATGTTCCTGGCTGATGCAAGGGAGATCTCTATTCCCTTCTCCTCCCTCTGCTTTGGAGGCTGCCTGAGATGGAATGTTCCATCCAGACAATAGCCCACAATCCAGCAGTGTGGGGGAGGGAGGGAGAGTCATCACTGGCTCACTTGTGATCTTGTGACCTGCTCCAGTAATTGTATATCTAGACATTGGCTTGTTGGTTAAGGCAAAATTTAGAAGAAATGTTTGCTTGTCTTGCAAAATGCTCTTAAACCAAGTTACTCTTAAACAAAGGTATTACTGTACTGGAAAATCAAACCAGAATGAACCTCTGATCACGCGGGCTGGGAAAAGTCGAAACCAGACTGCAAAACTCTGCACCTAAAAAGTAGAAGCCCTTGAGAGGAACTCAGAAAGGGGCATCTGTCCTGTGAAAAAATAGCAAACCAATCCATCCCCACAGCACAATAAAAGGAAAGTGTTCTGCTTATATACCCCTTTATAGCACTTAAAGCACTCTCTGGGCTGTTTACAATTTAATTATGCAGGCTACACATTGCCTACACTACAAACAGTACAAGAGATGCCTGCTTCGACATTCCCTTATTTGGTGTGGCCCATTTACAGCCGGAATAAAAGATCTGATCTTACCCCACACATTGTAATAATAGAAGGGCACTAACAATTTTATTTTACGCTAAGAGAGTATGGCCTTCTGGAACCGTAGTAAACATGAAGGCCTGCTGTGACAATGGCCTAAAACAGGGGTACCCAAACTTCGGCCCTCCAGATGTTTTGGACCACAACTCCCAGAATTCCAAGCCTAGATTGCCAATGACAAAGAACTATGGGAGTTGTGGTCCAAAACATCTGGAGGGCCAGAGTTTGGACACCACTGGCCTAAAACATGTCTACATTTGCAAAATGGATTTTGTGCTCATGTATTACATTGTCTGCTACCAACTTATCTGACTTCAGAAATGATATGTTTTGGATGGAGGGGTCCTCTTCATGATTTTTCATTCCCTTTCATGTTTTCCCCAGGTTATATAGGGGATATATAATATATATATTTATATATTGTTCCCTGACATGTAGATTCAGTCAAGAAGCCTCCAAGTGGTTGCTGCTCAGTGTAGTGTTTGTACTGTGCTGAGCTGCTGGAGGTGTAGCTGGCTCGAATTGTTTTTCATGCTCCACCTTAAAAGAAGTAAAGCTTCTGTCAACTCTGACTAGGCAGTTAGAGCCTCTGCTGCTAATCGCTCTGCGACCAAAATCTGCAGGATGAAAGGAGTGGCAACATTGGGATTCATAATGTGCTCAGGTGCTACAGCCCACTGCCCCCATTCTGGCTACACATAACGTGGGGTAAGTGACTGCCATATTGGCTGCAATCCATTTTCAGTTGCCTTTATTCAAAATCTCATATGAACTATATATTTATTTTAGGAAAGAGAGTGTTCAGTTGAAAAAGAAAGAGTGCTACTCAGGCTGACGTCCACCAGAGCATCACCCTCTCTGACTAAAACCACCTCCCTCCCACCCAACGTTATATGGCACAGGAGCTGCAGCTACAGGAAACTATTGCAATG
Organism: Phrynocephalus versicolor; assembly: GCA_023846285.1. Classification (NCBI taxonomy): domain Eukaryota; kingdom Metazoa; phylum Chordata; class Lepidosauria; order Squamata; family Agamidae; genus Phrynocephalus; species Phrynocephalus versicolor. Next base: position 68,644,766 of record JAHTLZ010000010.1, read on the forward strand.
TGACAATACAACCTGAAAATGAAGCAAGCGAAAAGAATCACAGCTACTGGAGATTTCAGATGAAGTGAGAAGGAAGAGGCTGCAGTGGATTCTTGCCATTTGTGAATAATTGATCCGTGGTGGTTTAACAACAGCTGTTTTCAATCAAGAGCCCTCCGGATCTTTTGGACAACACCACCACACATTGCAGATTGATTATGCTGACTGCGGGATGATAGGAGTCATAGCCCAGCATATTAGGAGAGCACCAGGTTAAGGAAGATTGCTTTATAACCTAATTTCCATGGTCTCAGCTGCTTGTCTGAAGTCAATCTTGATGAACAGCAAAGGGCATTCTGCACAGGTAAATGGTGACTTCCCAAAAACAAGTTTTAGGCTTTGGGAAGTCCTGACTGAAAGTAATCTGAATGCCACCCTTTCCATACCATCCGTAGCAGTTGGTATCATAAAAGCTGTTTCTATAAATTCCCATTGCTTTCCTTTCTTTGTGTGATTGGGTTATTAAAAGCAACTACCATAAGAAATTTTTGAGGAAGCATATCCGGGCAAACAAAACTAATGTGGCGGCAGACCAAATTGATAATTATAGGCCTGTCACCAATGTTTCTTATATGAGCAAGGTCTTGGAGAGGGTGGTGGCAGATCAGCTTCAGGGTCTTCTGGATGACACAAATGCCCTCGATCCTTTTCAGTCGGGCTTCAGGCCACGCCATAGTACAGAAACGGCATTGGTTGCCCTGCATGATGACCTTTTGAGGGAGTCTGACAGGGGCAAAACATCCCTGTTGGTCCTCCTCGACCTCTCAGCAGCCGTTGATACTGTCGACCATGGTATCCTCCTGGGGAGGCTCTCCGAGTTGGGGATTGGAGGCACTGCTTTGCAGTGGTTCCGTTCCTTCTTGGAGGACTGCCCCCTTGGTCCCTCAATTGTGGGGTGCCACAGGGGTCGGCTATGTCTCCCATGCTCTTCAACATTTATATAAGGCCGCTGGGAAGGATCATAAGGGGGTATTGAGCTTCATGTCACCAATATGCGGATGACACCCAGCTCTATATCTCCTTTCCATCTTCTGCAGGGGATGCCGTTCCGTCCTTTGAGCGCTGCCTGGCGGCCGTCTCAGATTGGATGGGGGCTAATAGGCTGAGGTTGAACCCGGGCAAGACGGAGATCCTGCGTGTGGGGCTCCCTGGTGTCTGCGGGTTGGGGAACTCCTTCACTTTTGCGGGGGTGACTCTCTCCGCGAAGGATGGGGTCCGCAGTTTGGGTGTCCTATTGGACCCGGCACTCACCATGGAAACCCAGGTGGCGTCAGTGGTCCGTTCCGCTCATTGCCAACTGCAGAGGATTGTCCAGCTGCGGGCCCTCCTTGACATCAGGGTGTTAACTACGCTGGTTCATGCACTTGTAATCTCGAGAATAGACTACTGTAGTGCTCTCTATGTGGGGCTGCCCATGAGGTTAATGCGGAGATTGCAGCTAGTGCAGAATACAGCTGCCAGATGTCTAACTGGGCAAAGAAGGCACCAACATATTACCCCCACTCTGGCAGCCCTGCACTGGTTGCCAGTACGCTACTGCATTGACTTCAAGGTTTTGATGTTAACATACAAAGCCCTAAACAGTTTGGGACCTCAGTATCTGACAGAGCAGCTCCTCCCAAGAAGAACTGCCAGGATCATCTGTGCCAGCCAGGCAGGACACCCGGGAGTCCCAACCCTGAGGTAGGCCTGGAAAGCTGTAACAAGGAGTAGGGCCTTCTTGGTGGTTGCTCCCCAGTTATGGAACCATCTACCCCTTGAAACTCAGCTGGCACTCTCGCTTCAAACTTCTAAAAAAACTATTGAAGACCTGGTTGTATAGAATGGCGTCCCCTGATTCTTCAAACATTTAGTAAGGCACTATTTTTAAACCACTTTTCTTCTCATCTCTCTCTCTCCCCCCCATTTTATCAATCCCTTGCCATTTTTAGCTTCATTTTAGCTTCATTTTAGGGTGTTTTTTTTTTGTTGATTTATGTATATTTTATTTTATTATGTACCTTGTATTTTGGTTTTTAAAATGTATTCCTTTGTTTAATTGTTATGTTATCATATGTTGTAGCCCTAGTCTAGATGGGCGGTATAAAAGTCAAATAAAATAAATAAATAAATAGATATATAAATAAAAAAATAACTTTTCAATTTCTAAACCTGCCTGTGTGTCCTCAGTTACCAGATGAAGATCATTTTAAAAGTCTTTCTGGCACCTATGAATAGAGCAGCCCTCAGGGATAACAATCAAGGGGCACATGGTGTCATGGCAAGCAATCACTGAAGGTAATAACTGCTTTGGTGCATGGTTGTCAAAATATTACAGAACTGAGTTAACAGCACCTGGCTGACAACAACCCCTAAAAGCACTTCATGGAGGCATAACTGAAGAGAAACTTTTCGAAAACCCGACTGGCATGTGAGAGAAGTTGCTCAATGCAGTCTATCCCATTATAGTACATAGCTTAATAGATGTCTGATATGCTTCACAGTTCACACACAAATAATACAAATCCACAGGAAAGAATTCACCTCACGCGAAGAAAATTTTAAACATAGTCTGATCAACCCAAAACTTAAACATGGCGTTTCTTCACTTCTGATAGTGAACCAATACTATCATTTTCAGAATTTTTTTTTCATCAGCATGTCTATAAAGCATATGGACACACACACACACACACACACACACACACACACACACACACACACACACACACACACACACACACACACAGGCAGGACTGAAAGCACTTGGGCCTAAGTTTCTTGATTTCTCCCATTTAAAATATTCTTTCTGAGGGCACGATAGCTGAGCAAGGTAAATGCCAGTCCTCCTTCAAGCGCAAATAAGTTCATCAATCAACAACCTACACTTCCATCACTTTTACTTCAAACCATGTATAGTACAGGACACAATGAATTTGAGAAGTCTTCCTTTGGAAGACATATTGCTAAGTTCCATACTGATTCTGCTGTCTTGGTTTCCTTATACAGTATCTCTTAATGTACGTAGACAATTTCAAGTTAAGAAATAAGAAACGAAGATAAATGGTTAGCTCTAAGATTCTTAACGGTGGAATAATATTAAAACTAAAAATAATAACAAGAAGTCATTGATGGGATTTCCCTGGTCAAGCCATCTAGCATTATTTAAATTAGCATCTGATAACAATTTTTTTGGATAACAAATGGAAATTTCCAGGTATAGGACTGCCTCAGATAGCAAACATTCCCTATGGGCTGCCTAGGATAATGAATGTCTCATAATGCCTTGTCAAAAAACATGTACCCAGCATGCATTGCACTCCCTGTAGCATTTATTAATCTTTGCACTGCTTTTCTTTGCTTTTTTGGAGGGAAGAGGCTGGGGTAGTCTTGCTGTTTTCATTTTTCTGTGTTCGCAGTCTTTTTTCATTGCTCTGCAGGCAAAAACGGGCTGGATTTTTCTTCCTGGCTATGTTTGTTTATTTGCATCTGCCCCACCCCACCCGTTGCACTTTGGGCGGGAACAGGCTGGAGTAGTCTTGCTGGTTTATCCTGTCCATGTTTGCATTGCACTGCGGTGTGTGTGTGTTCTGGGGCAGTGTTCCAGCTCTGCAAGCATTTAAAATGCACTTTATAAAGAGATCTGGACCCCCCCCCCCATGTTTTTGCCTTTTTCCCGGACCTCCAGAACGGATTAATTGGTTTCCCATTCATTTCAATGGGAAACCACATTTTGGATAACAAATTTTTTGGATAACAAATTGCCTCTGAGAATGAATTAAATTCGTTATTAGAGGTACCACTGTACTTTGTTTCATAAGAAAATGGTAAGGTGCATTTCGTTTCAATTCATAACGAAACACCATTTCCCCCTCTAGAATGAAACTATTCATCAGAGGAATCCATGGCATGGGAGCTCAAGCTCTTCTCTGTCAGCCCCCCCAAATCTAGAAAGGTTTGGAGCTCAGGGGGGCTGAGTTATTAAGCTCCAAAGGGGGTGCCCCTAGGGAAAACAATCTTTCTAATTGAGCAAGAAGCCACCAATTGTTCGTGCGGCTGAGCAACTAGCGCCACTGTGGCTTGGCTTCAGAATGCAATTAGAAAGGTTTCCCCCCCCTAGGGGCACTCCCTTTAGAGCTTTATAACTCAGTCCCCTGACCTCCAAACCTCTCTAAATTTGGGGTACTTACCTAGAATCGCTTGAGGAAGCTAACCCTGCCATTTCCATGCTGAAAAATATGTGATCCATATTTTTGAGTACATAATATTTACCAATATTATATCAACTTTTGAAGAAGCAAGCAGCTAGTCTAATAATATTCTATAAAGCTTTTGGGCTACAGCAATGATGCTTATGTATCCGAAGGTAACAACAGCATCAAGGTGGAAGTTCTACCCTGAAGGCATGACTGACTGCACAATTCTTTGTTGCTCTGGGTAACGTCCAGCATATTAGCACCACATAACTTTACACTACACCAGCACAAACGGCCAATGCGTTTCAGTCCCAGTTATTTCAGTTGGTCTCCTTGCCTGGAAAGTGAGCAGAGGACTGTTGTCATATTTTAGGATTAATAAACTTGGAGCCTGGTTTTGTGGAGAAAGGAAAGATTTCAAAAGAGAAGACACATACATAGAGCCTTAAGGTGCCTCAACCTCATTGTTCATTGCAACAAAATAAAGTTCACTGTGTGCCATCCAAGGTCATTTTTCTCTTAGCCTCTCACTGGAAATGACAGACTTAAAAAGCTATTAAATCCAAGAGACAATGAGCTGTTGCTGGGGAGGAGGGGCAGCCCAAGAGATTTTGCTACCAGAGGCATTCCACATTCAGATGCAGAACTTCTTGGCAGGTGCATCTTACTCCGACACTGGCAGCAGCACAGCGTTGAATCAAAGAACTGTATCGTTGGAAGCGACGCCAAGGATTACTGAGGCCAACTCTGCCAAAGCAAGAAATCCACAGCTAAAACATCCTTAACAGATGGCTGTCCAACTTTTGCCTAGAAACCTCAGATTAAGGAGAATCCACAACTTTCCAAGGTGGCCCATTCAGCTATCAAACAGCCCCTAATGTCAAAAAGTTCTTCCTAACACAAAAGACACCAGGCCAATGGAGAGGACGGAAGGCAGCATATGTCACACATTTATACAAACCAGCAATGGCATCTAACCAGGCAATGCCACTGGCTCACGGCTCTACCTGATGCCTGCTTACTGCCACTTTAAGTAAATATTGCAATCTAACAGCAGCAGCAGCAGCAGCATGAGACACCAATACATGCAGACACATGATGTGTGTGGTTCAGCAAGGCTAGCTTTCTCCCTACATTTGTAACCTTTCCCAGTCACACTATCTGGAAGAGGATGGCTGGTCAGGATACACAGGCAGATATACAGATCATGCCCCAAACTAGCAAGCACCTCTGGAATGCTGGCTTATTCCAGTAAATGGAAGAGGTGGTCCTGAGTATGGGTTGTATCGCGGTCTTTCGAAATGCTGAACAATCACACATAGCTCAACTGTGTGTCAAATGAAAAAGAGAATGGAAACATGTACCTCCTGCTACTGTAATGTTTTTCCCTGCAAAGTCTGCAATACAGTAGTCCCCCTTTTATCATAGGGGTTGCATTCCCAATTCCCCCATGAAAAACAAAAATCTGTATTATGGGGACACCGTTGTATCTGCATTTTGAGGCCTCCACTGCAGCTGTTGCGGGAGCCCCTAGCAGCAACCACTTGAAGAGCCCCAGGCTCATGGCTCCTTTCTTCCCTCTCCCAGCCAACCTCCCACTTTTCCAAGCCTAGGAAATGCACAGGGCTAGTCATTGGGCTTGCCAACGGGAGCCCAGGCTGGCTCCAGTGGGGCATGGAGTCAAGGAAGCGGAACCAGAAGATGCATGGGCAGGCAAGGCAGGCAAAAGTGGCATCCTCCCCATCTCACATGGCTCTGCAACCAGGCTTGGTGCTTCCGCAGTGGCAGTGTAGCAGAGCGATGTAAGGAATGAAAGCCCCCCTTTTGGCCTGCCTTGCCCATCCCCTCTCTGCCAGAGCCGCTGCTGCTGCCTCCAACTTCACCAACCATCTGGTGGCCATTGAGGATACGAGAGCCTGCCAGTAAGCAAGCACCAAGCAGCCAAGGCCAGCCCCTCTGCCCACCCACCTGGAGAAGTCAGCTCGCCTACGTGTCCTCTGGTTCCTCCTCCTTACCTCTATTCCCCACTGCGGCCAGACTGGTCTCCCTTGGCAAGCCCAATGACTAGCCCTGTGCATTTCCTGGGCTTGGAAAAGTGGGAGGTTGGCTGGGAGAGGGAAGAGAGGACCCAGCAAGCACGCACCAATCAGCCCAGCTCCAACGCCCGTCGGCTTGGAGAAGGTGGCTCGTCTACACGTCCTCTGGTTCCTCCTCCTTACCTCTTCATTCATTCATTCATTCATTCATTCATTCATTCATTCATTCATTCATTCATTCATTCATTCAATATACTTCCCCATTAGTGTCAAAGCACTATTCCAGGTGTTTTACAAACAGTCGAAACAAACTATAGAGAACAATAAACACTAAATATAACATACCAAGTACACAGTCTAAAAACTTAACAACCAGTAGTATAAACTAGTTTTTGAAATATGTCTGTGAAGATTCTGTCATCCAGGTGAGTTTATCTGGAAGTTGAGTCATGGCTACTGGACTTCTTTTTGAGAGATAGAAACGTTTCGCTGTTCATCCAAACAGCTTCATCTGTCTGAAATGAAGCAGGTAAGGCAATCAAGTGGGGACAACATGAAAAGCCTCTTTGCCTCTGAAGCAAAATGCAGATTATGACTAACTCCTGGTACTGTATTAATTGTAAAACTTTAGGGAGTGGGCTTCAAATAATGTGCAATTCGTATCATGTAGTTTGGGCCTCAATTAATGTAAATGTATCATGACAAAGCAAAGTTCTAATTCCAGCTTTAGGAAGCAATGGCAGAATTAAAGAGTGGTATGCGCTGAACTTGCACGATAGCCAATATAGTGGAAGCATTTTTTTCTTCCCATTTGCCCCAATACATTACTCATCTCATCCAAGAAAAGTATGGGAAGTATTTAGGACAGATAGTTTTGCTCTCTGTGTGAGAACAGTAATATTACCAGTCTGAAGGAATTCAGTGCTATCCTAAAAATTGGCTGGTATTCATGGGGCCGCTTAAGGGGAGAGGGATATGTGACTTTATCCTCCTTAAAAACACACACACACACACAATTAGCTTTGCTTTACACTAAGATTCAAGGATGAATGCATAGATAGCCTCTGTGTAGCTTTACTTCTCGCTAATTAATAAAATAACAGTTTGCACATTCCTTTGTAAAATCAAGCAAGAATTATGACAGTGGTTTGTTTATTAAATTAAATTGCTGGCAGGGATGGAGAAAAATCTATTGCATGAGTTATGGCCTAAAATTGCTCACAGTCTACATAGAAAGTTAAAGCTAAATAAATACAGATGTAAGTTATGTTTATATAATAAGAAACACTGCTGAGCAAAGAATTTTAGGTAAGGAAAATGCAAAGTTGTGGTTCAATCCATTATGCGTTTACCACATTAACCAAATGTACCAATGGGAAGTAATTCTAGTAATAGCAATTAGAATGTTTTGCATATATGCAAAGTGAAGTGGCATGATTTAGTGATATGATAGCATAACACAGAGGCAAGAGAGAATTCCCACTTCCACCTGCTTGATTCATTGAAATGATGGGAAAGCACATTTTTTCCTTCTACAGTTTACATTCTTTGGGATAAGCCTCAACTAGCTTCATGAGGCATGGGGGTGAGGCGCTCCAGGGAAGAAATATACAGAGAAATTCCATGCAGAGGTTGGGAATGTTAGTTAGTTAGTTAGTTAGTTAGTTAGTTAGTTAGTTAGTTAGTTAGTTAGTTAGTTAGTTAGTTAGTTAGTTAGTTAGTATGCCATCTTCCTCTCTAAAGGGGAGCCATGGTCACTTGCAAGGCAACAATTAAAACTGCACAAGAGTGAACAGTTAAATGCTATACAGAATGATATTAAAATAAACATTAATCAAGATTAAAAACCATTTTAAGAACAATTTAAAATATCTAAATTTCATAAGTAGAGCACTTCTTAGACCCCCACTTAATACTTAAAAGCCTGCCGGGAAATTAAGGCCTTGATTTGAGGATGGAAGGACAAGAGAAAGGTATGGCTATGAAGATTCTCAGTCAAACAGGTGAGTTTATCAGGAAGTTGAGTCATGGCTACTGGACTTTTTTTTCCCTTGAGAGATAGAAATGTTTCAGTTCTCATCCAAACAGCTTCATAAGTCTTAATAGAGCTAGTGCAAGTCCTCCATCTTATAGTCAGAGGTCAAAGCTGACTATAAGATGGAGGACTCGCACTAGCTCTATTCAGACTTATGAAGCTGTTTGGATGAGCACCGAAATGTTTCTATCTCTCAAGAAAAAAGAAGTCCAGTAGCCATGACTCAACTTCCAGACAAGAGGAAGGGTTTAGACTTGTCAACATTTGCCTTGTAGATACAATATAATGCACTTGACTGCTATATAAAATCATTAGTTAGTAGGATTTATAAATAATTTAGAAGTGACCCCTTGGGGTACATTTATAGAGAATTTGACTCCTATGTTTACAATTATATTATTAAGTCCTTCGGAAGTGTTCTTTTTGTCATGCTGGAGCTGCCATTCCCAGTCTGGGACTTTTTCCAGATAGACAACAAATCTCACAATAGGATTGTGAGTTGGGTGGCTGTTCCAACATGTTTCAAAAGGTATTAGACCTGGGGAAAGAATTTGAGACCTAAAACACAGCATTTTGCTTCTCCATCCCTAAAGAAAGAGACGCCCAGGCACATCCAACAAGACTAACTCTGTCAAGAGCCAATAATTTCTTTGAATACTTTCACATGTACTTCACTAGCAGAAAGCAACAGAATAGTCCCTCTCAACTGTTGGGTTGCCAGATGTTCTTTTGACTACAGCACCCATAAATTCTGGATAACACAGAAAGTGGTGAAGCTCTAGGAGAATTGGGGGACGCAAGGTAGGGGCCCCTGCTTTAGGAGCTTTGGCTGATGTGATATGAAACTCGAAGCTCATCTGCCCAACCAGAGCCTTTTTCCCCAGTACAAATCACAGCAATAAACTTTGTTCCTGTTCCATGGGACATCCGCATAACTGAAAAGTAGACTCAGTAGTTCTAGACTCTCATGAATAATTTAGTGCAAGAGTTGCTTTTGAAGTTTGCATTTGGAGCAAAACCACCAAGAGGAGGAATAAATACACTGGAATGATATGCATGACTCTGCGGAATGTCTCCCAAGTGTGAAAGGTCTCTGTCTTTGCTACAGAGAATATAGATACTGAAAGACCCAGGAGAGAGCCTATCCGAATCATCCCATCTTATTTATTCTTCCATTTTGCTCCAGTTTTTCATAGCTAGAAGTCATTAGTATATAGCTAGTTTTCATGTGGAGGACATACAGGCATGGCAGAACTAATGATTTTCACAAGTAGAAAATTCATTGACATTACAGTCCTTTAAAACATTTAAAAATATATATATAAAGGTGTCCTTTCCCCATTCAAACAATGAATCCAATGGCATTGTATTAATTTAATGTGTTGTTTCCAGGCTGTTCTCAAAAATGTCTCTGAAAATATTATTAGATATTCTCCTGAAACATTAAGAGCTAGAAGGCTTTTTTTAAAAAAACAAACAAACAAACCTGAAGCTTTTATAGACCAGGAAATTTTTAGGAGTTTACATTAATATGACTGGCAATAGCTATGAGAAATAACTTTCTCTGAGGCATGTATGCTTGCATTCAAACAAGGCACTTATCTATGGAAACAGAGCTCTTTCTTTCTTTAAAAAGCAAAACAAAGTGTTCTGCTTATATACCACCCCATACCACTTCAAGTAGTCTCTGGGTGGTTTGTGGTTTTAATTACAATAATTAATTAAAACAGCATGTTGGGTACTCATTTTACTGTCCTCGGAAGGATGGAAGGCTGAGTGAACCTTGAACCTGCTACCTGGGATTGAACCCCAGGTCGTGAGCACAGTTTCACCTGCAGTCCAGGCATTTCACCACTGCGCCACCAGGCTCATTTAAAAGTGTGCTGCTGATAAACTGCCAGTTAGCACTTCAAATACTTAAATATTTAAAAATATTTCTACCCCACCTTTCTCCTCAAAGAGACCCAAGGAAATATATAACAATTAAAAAACAAAATTTAAAAGCTAAAAACAGTGAGTATAGCAATTTGGAAAAGAACCAAAAAAGTATTATATTAAAATGGATAATAAAATCAATACAATAAACACATTTAAAACACAATGGAGCTCAACAATCCATTAAAAAAATCTCTCTCAACCTGCTAGTCACTAAAGAAAAACCTGCCTGAAAAGAAAGGTCTTTACCTATTTGTGGAAAGACCGCAGAAATGGGGCCATGTTATCTTCCCATGAGAGGGAGCTCCAGAACCTTGGAGCAGCAGCAGAGAAGGCCTTTTCCTGTGTCCACACCCTGAACGCCTGTGAGAGTGTTGAGACCAAGACAGAAGCCTTCCCTGGTTCTCTTTTAATTCTTGGGCAGGCTCACAGAGGGAAAGGTGGTCTTTTAGACAGCTTGGACCCATAATCTCTTTATTAAAGGGAAACTTGCAGGTCAGATTACTGCAGAGTACGCAAATTGTTTTAGGATAGAGAGAAATTCTGAACCCATGACTCACAGTAAATGTGCATTAAAGTGTATTTACATTGTGGAGAAAACTAATATATCACCTGGTAAATAGCCACTGGGGGTGGGGCTATTATATTTGATTAGTGTGTTATATGGTTTCTGCATTACTGACAGTGTTGAAAGTGTTTTGATACTTTTATGCCAATTTACATTTAATGGGTGTCCTATATATTTTTGTGGTTCAGTTTTATTTATTCCCCTCTTCTAATGCAAAAAGACAGGATACAATTATTTGAAACAAATACTAGTATTGGTTTTCTCCTATTAAAGATAGTAGAAATGAGAGGACAAGCAATGATTTTCCCAGTGTTTTGCAGGTCTGGATTTCTTGATCCAATTCTAAAAGTATATTCAGACAGCTATGCTATATAAAAGCCTAAGTCCAAATCAGGCTGAGAGTCCTGAGAGGCACATGTAAATATACTATTATAGTATTTGCGTGGCAGGCTAGTTATTTAAATCTGACCTCAATTCTTTCTGAGTCAGCTACTGGCAACACCATTCTTTCTTAGGTCATGTGAGTATTTTCTTGATGCCTGAAAACACCTAACACTCCAGGGTTGAAGAGCAAAGCTACCCACCCCTTAATCACAGTATGAAAATAACACATAACAAGTTCATACAATTTGGCCTATGTATGTATGTATGTATGTATGTATGTATGTATGTATGTATGTATGTATGTATGTATGTATGTATGTATGTATGTATGTATGTATGTATGTATGTGTTCTGCTTATATACTGCCCCATACCACTTCAAGTAGTCTCTAGGCAGTTAATTACAGTAATGCAGGCTAAACATTGCTCCATCCCCAGCAAGCTGGGTACTCATTTTACCGAACTCGGAAGGATGGAAGGCTGAGTCAGCCATGAGCCTGCTACCTGGGATCAAACCCAGGTCATGAGCACAGTTTTACCTGCAGTTCAGGCATTTAACCACTGCGCCACACACATACACACAGGAGCTGAAATCCACTAGTGAAGTCAAAATGAAAGTAGGCCCATTGAATCAGTAAGGACTGAGTGAGCCACCCCTCTATGAATTCCATTGATTCAAGTGGAATGACTCTAGTTGTGAGTTACTACTTGATTTCAGTTTATGTATGGCATGTGGCATAGTGTGATAAAATATATTATGGCCCATATGAACGTTGGATTATTGATAACATTTCTTAAAAACCAATCACTTTGGTAAAGTCAGTTTTTGAGCTTTTTGAAATGTAGGACTGGATTCACAATTACATGGCAATGTTTCTCATGTAGCAATGGTAATACCGGCGTGATGGTTATGCATAACTTCCTCATTCAGTGTATATAGTATATGGTATTTATAAAAGTGTAAAGACTCCTCCAGTTGCTTATGTTTTGTAGAAACTGTGATTCCTCAAGATATCTAAACTGCTGACTAATCCAGCCTGTGTAACTTTGGGCAAGCTGCACACTATCAGGATGCTACCAAAATAAGGGAATTGTCAATCAGAACTGACTCGACAGCATACAATTAACTGCCTGGATTGTCGAATGGTTTAGGTCTCTGGCAATGGAGCCAGATAATTGGGTTTCAGTTCCTCACTATGTCTTCTGTGAATAGAACCAGCCTGTGTAGCCTTGGGCAAACTGCAAAGTTCCAGGGCACCCCCAGAAAAAGGAAATTGTAAGCCACTTCTAAGTACCATCTACCTAGACAACCCTGGAAAAGATCACCATAAGTCAGAATTGATCTCATGGAAGACACTTATTAAATAATAATCATAAATTTGGCAGCAGGAATCTTCCAACAATAAGCATAAGAGCATATCATCATTGGTTTAAAAAAATCACTGGTTTTCAGAAAAAAGGGAAACTCTGCACCAGTTCTCAGCAAAGTACTCTGTTTTGTTTTTGGAGAAAGAAACTGACCCTTTCTTAACAACTAGGACAAGCTGGGTGGGTGGAGGGAAGGTAAAACAACTGAAAGTACCAACAGTAAAGGAAACAATGGCAACCAACAAAAAATGCCTACCATGTTCCAGATAAGAAGGCGTACCTTCCGAAGGATCAAGCCTTCGAGCTCTCCGCCCATGTTTGGAGTTATTGTGTACAAACATGTTATCCGACACTGCCAAGACATGGCCATCCACGTTGACTGTTGTAGATACCACCACCTGTGAACAGAACCGGAGGATAAGGAAACACTTTAAGGCAAGGTAGAAGGAAATAAGCACAGAAGGTAATAAAAGCCCAGAAGCTTAAATAACAGCTGTGAACGGCAGAAAATTATACAGCTATGTTGCATAATAGCTAGTGCTTAGACTGCACGCCTTTAGCATACGTGCTGCTGATGAGTGGGTCTTTGGCATTGCCGGCATTTGATGTCTTTTTAAGTCAAATTGCACGGTTTGTAGCTGTATTGTGGAGCATACTCCGTTAACCATCATTTTAACAAGAGCATGGTTATTAACAACTTCTTTTTAAAGGGCTGGCTGAGTTTCTCCTCACATAATACTTCAGAATGCCCATCAGAGCAGAGAAAGCTGTTGTCACTGCAAATGAGAACTGGTTGAAACCCCAAAGAAAAACCAAAGTGTGCTCTGTGAAAGTGGGATGAGAGCCGGTGCATTCCTCATGCTTTTCTAGCTGTAGCTGCTAGGGGCATTTGTGTGTCTCCAAAATTCCCCTGAACACTGTGAGTGTGTGCAAAAAAAAGGGCATTTCAGAGCCTAAATGAATAGAGCTTTTCAAGACCAACCCAATGTTTTCTTTAGCAAATAACCTTGGTTGGATTCACATGCATTGCAAACTTTGGCTTCTCCTAATTCATTAAAGCAACTTAAAATGGAGATGATATTTTGCAGTAAAGTCTATTATAAAGTCACAGGGTTGTCAATATGTACAAATATGGTTTACAATTAGAGAGCTGCTCAGGTGACATATTCCCCAGCAAATTATAAATGCATAGCCAATGTGTATCCAGACACAATAATGTGACTGAAGCTCGTTATGGATATGATTACAGCCTCTTCTAACCAAATAAGATCAAAAGATCTTTAAAACAGAAGGCAATCAGATAAGAAAGAGGGAGGCAAAGTTATTATATATCTGGGTTTCAAATATTTTACAATTATATGGCTGCCACTTCAAGACATGCCTTGGCTTGCAAAAGTGACTACCACTGTATTCCCCTCAGAAACCCAGTTCTATTCTTTTATAAACTGAAGTTCTGTTGATCATATGAAGGTGGCACATAAGGCAGAAATGAATTTCTTTGCCTTTGCTGAACATAAAAATAACGAGGAAACCTCACAGCTAGCTCGTGGTTGTGCAAATATTTGGGAACCCAAAGTGCGAGGGTGCCCTGTAGGATAAAGCAAGGAGCTAAGTTTGAGGACTCTGCAGAACATATGGACTCCATTCCAACAGCAGAGCAATCACAGTAGTATAGGATTTTTCCTTGGGCAAAGACATAAGGAGAGTTGCTGGGTAAGGACTCTCACTGGTTCAATATGTGTTGAGTTCATGCTGGCACACGAAGAGTCTGGAGGCAGGATGAGAAAATGGGGAGAGTGCTTGCACCTGGGCCCATTACACCATCAGAGCAAAGCTGAAATGCCAGCATTGGAATGCATGATATGTTTTGTGGTACAACTTCCGGAAGCAATCGTGCACATCCAGGACAGTGAGCTTTTGTGAAGGAGTCATTCCTGTCATCCCCAGCAGGCTGTCTGCCCTGTCCCACATCCTCCAGCAGACTATCTGGAAACCCCAGAAGTATGGCAGCCTGGAGACATGGAAAGGAGGAGTGGGCACCCAGATGGGAGCCTAGAGCTGTATCTGGAAGAGGAGGTTACTGCTGGAGTTGACTTAAAAGGGAAGGGGAGGCAAAAATCAGTCATCTTTATCAGGAATGGGGTTGGAAGACTCATCAAAAGCTTGGGAGGACCTCCCACATGAGAAAAATGCTTGTCATTCCTCCAGGACCCATAAAACAGACAATTCTGGGCCCTGGATTGAGTGAAGGCATCCATCTTCCTCCACCAGGACTTACATAATGGCAAACAAGATGAGCCATGACTAGAAGGCCCATACAAACACAAAACAGCTGTTGGAGGGGTGTCAGAAAACTGGGGTCAGTACTGGGAACTTGATCCCATCCCTGAATTCAGAATATTGATGGGCCAGCAACAGGAATTGGGATTTGAGTGTGGGCATTGGGCAAGGTGGCAGCTAATGAGAGAAACTACCTCCTCCTGTTTACTCATGGGATGGGCAGGGCTCAAGCTCTCACCAACTCCGTACCCAATATTCCTGTCCAAATAAAAGCAAGTCAGCATCCATGGCTCATGGAGCTTATGGCCAAGGAGCCCCCACCCAGCCACCCCATTCCTATTTCATAATTTCTCACCCTTGGCATCCTAGAATATACATCTGGGCCCTATGGAGTGGTAGCCCAGATGGGTGAGAAAAGAGAGAGGTGTAGTACCACAGTTAGAAGGCACATAGTCCATCTGATGTCGACAAGAACCGCCACCCCTTCTTTTTTCATAACTTCATGGAACATGACTTTTTTCATGAAACGCCTCATGAAAGTCGTCTTGTGGAAAATACTTCCTGTAATTGATTGTTAACATCATCTAATCACTAGTCTAGAGGTGGCTTAAAATTACAACAATCCATCTGAAGCCCTTCCACTGCTCCCTAAATGAATTGTCTCAAACTAGTGTTCTTTCAGCAAAATACATGAGAATGTCTTAAATAAATCTGGGGAATGGGGAATTCATAGAAGACCCAATCATATGTCTTTCTAATCATACCTTAGTGTCTTTTTAGCCAGAACCCTGAAGGGACTGCTTAGTGTTATGAGTCAATCATGCAAGCCACCCCACCTCTACCAATGGCTGGCTGCCTCAGTCCCTCCATGCAACCCTGCTTCTTCCAACAGGGAAATAAATGGTATGACCAGGTGTTCTTTTCATATGCAGTTTTCCTCAACAGAATTTTGGCCTCTGAGTTCAGCACAACCTGCTCATAAACTGATGACTCAGAAAAACGAATCCATGAAAGGAGGGAATAGAGATTTAACAAAACTGTTCTGAAATCACTGGGTGTATATTTCATCAAAAGCACAGATTCTCAATTGCTTTACACAACCTCAGACAAAATGACCAAGTTCCCATCTTTGCTACCACTTTACAGAATATTATAAGCCTTTTGCCCATGAACATGTGCTGCCTTCGAGAACTTTGGCTAAAACAATAAGGAATGACCTACACTTCTCCTTATATTAAACAAGGAAGGGGGATTAAAAATTGAAACCCGCTGAGATATGTTTATTCATGCGACCTCTTACAACCAAATATAATAATTGTCTGTTAATTGCAGTTTCAGCTCCCACCTCATGCTTCAACATGTGAAACAGCAATCAGCCAGCTCCTGTTTAATCCACCTATTATGTTGACTAATTAACTTTGCTCGACAGTTTATTTCTTCCTCCATTATCAGCCCCTGTCAGCCGCAAGCACACTGCCGCAAAGGGGGACCTCGGCCCCTTTGATTGATCACCGATAGATTGACATGCAGATTAATTTAATTAGAATCACCTCACTTGAGAAATGAAAGACAATGGCAAGGGGGGGGCTAACAGATCTGCTCTTATAATGAGGCAACCCTCCAGAGCCAAGGAAGAGGATTTCTGATTTATTTTCCTGAATTCCCCAGTTGCTCCGAAAGGCTCCTGCTTTAATTGTTCTTGGTATTGAGAGGCTTTAGCCTCTGAAGAGGTGAAATGCTTTACAAGGATTGGCAAACATTGCTTCAAGTCTCCAAGGAAGCCGCTACCCCTCTCAAAGTTGCACGAACAGTACTTGCAACAATCCCCTTACATTGCTTGAATCGGAGGGAAAAGGGACGGAAATGAAACAAAACTCTCCAAATGACACTTTATTCGCTCCAATAAAATTCTTAAAAACACATTGCGTCAGATCATGACCTACTACAACGCTGCTTAGTTGAGCAATTCCAACAGAGTGATCGTTCCCCACCAAACATCATAATAAGGCCTTCAAGGCAGTGAACCTAAAATGCTCTATGTGTAGAAAGAGTCTGTCAGAATGCCACCGGTTCATTTTATGGCCTGTTTTAATAGGGGGAAATGTATTAGGTTAAAATCAGGTCAAAATTAGTTCAGCTTTAGAGACCGAAAAAGAAAGATGTCAGATACGTAAATGGAAAAAAAAAATCATTTCATTTCCAGTATATGAGTGAAAATTATACTCTAAAGCAGAGGAAGATGCATTGTCTGTGGATGTCATGGCCCCAACATAGTCTCCACAGCCTCAGATCCCTACCCCTCACTGACCATCACCATTCTAGTGAGGGGAAAAGAAAGAGAGAATGGATGATCCTAAAAACACCTCTATGAGGAGCAATTCTTCTTTAAAACAGGCTCCTCGGCAGCCTTGTTTGACCCACCCGCCAAAAACCCCACAGAAATGTATTTCCACTCACATTCAGATGGCGGGGTGCAATCTACAATAGATCCTAGGAGCTTAACATTATCTTTTTCAGCTCTCACATCTTGGCTACTACTCCTTTTAAGGAGCACGTCGGAAGGACATTGCTGTTTTCAGGTTGTAATGATTTGCTGTTTGAGGCATTTCCAACTTCTCCCACAATCCATAGATGCAGTCTACTGTACATAACAATGTGTACACAGTAGAGATGGGCACGAATAAAAAAAAATGTGTTTCAGTTTTTTGTTTTTTGTTGAGGGGTCCGTTTTGGTTTGTTTTTGTTTTTCGTGAATTTTTGAAAAAAAATGTTTTCGTATTTTTGTTTTTGTTTTTCATTTTTACCCGTTTTTGTGCAATTTTTAAAGCATTTCCCCCCAGACCAGAGGGAAAACACTAAAAAAAATTGATGCTGGCAGAAACACAGTATAGACTATGTATGCAGGGAAGCTGCAAAGAGTGACTGCACTGCGGGGCAGGGGAGAGTACTCACCGAGAGGTACGCACGCACACAGGGAGGCTGCAGGACTGAAGCTAGAGAGAAATCTCTTCTTTCTCTCCCCTAAGAGCCAGGCTGCAGCCAGCAGGAACACAGAGACACACACCTGCCTGGCTGGCCTAAAGTGAAAATAATGAGTTGCATAGACAGCAATCCCACCCTAACTCCCACTGGAGACTGCAAGGAGGACGGGGGCTGCCATAGCTTTTTCTGCCCTCTGTGGCTGCCAGACCTGTCCAGTCTGCAACCTGGGCATGCTATTGGTTGATGTTGTGCAAGAATTTACATGATCCCATCACATGGCTTGCCTCCATTTTGTGGCTGAGTGGTGACATCGATTTTGTCATCCTTAAAGGGAAAAGAAAAATACATCGCAATGGGAGAAGACAAAAACAAATGTTTTAAGGACCCCCAACCCCCCTGGTAAGTATTATCAGACAGTATAAATAACTATCACTGTGTTTTTATGGATGTCCAGGGCGTTTTTTAACATTTAAAACAGCTCATTTCATTGCGTGTCGCCATTAACGAAAAACAAAACGTAACGAACCTAATTTTTGTGGTTCTGTTCGGTTCGTTCCAATTTCATCACAATGTTTGTTATTCGTTTTGTTACATAAAGAAATGAATAACGAATAATGAATAACAGAAACAAAAAAGTTTGTTTCGTGCCCATCTCTAGTACACAGATAGAAGACTGCATGCCCCAGACCAAAAGACAAGTTCATGCAAAACAACATTTATTGACCCCTTCAAGAAAAAGGTTCTTGTGGCTGGCCTGTAAATGGTTTGGTCTCTTACCCTTGTTGCATTTCTTGGAAAAATTTCTTAAAAGGAAAAAAAACCCTACTCCATTACAAAACAGTTGCATTTCCCTGCCATTTAATTGCACAAAACTGACAACTACCAAGTACTGCATTGTGTCAATGGAAGACTGATTTGCTCAAACCCTTCCAACCATAGTTCCTACATACAGTACGAAACACCAGTTACAAACTATCTGTAACATAATATAATGAGAACTAACACAGAGAGGTATCTCAGATAAGGAGAGCACCCTCTAAGAAAACAAAACACAAAAAGACAGCTTCAAGAATGAGTAATTTTCTCCACTAGGGAATCCAACCTGAATCTAGGATAAGATAATGAAATGTATTTCGTAAAATAGAAACTCATGTATGGACAGGAAATTAAGGGGAAAGTTTGGTAAGTGACGAGTCATGAATCACAGTCTACAGTACAGTATGTAGTAGGAAGAATTTCACCATTCTCCATTGTTACCATGGAGAAGCTCACATCTGTCCAAGCTGAAACTACCATAACTTGGATGCAACAGACTGGCATAACTAGCAAAGTGGGATTTCTCTAGTCATGCTGCAAAACCTGGGTTCAGCAATAGGTCCTTCTTATTTTCAAAACTAAGGTAGCCTGAAATGAACTGCTTGGTTTGTCAGGTGCATTGCTTTGAGAATCAGAAGTGGTGTCTTCCTCTAAGTGTCTCCTCCTTCCTTGATCCATCGCAGGGTGGATGGATCAGAAGCTTCACAACTCCCAGTCCCCTGCTATTCCTGCAGAACATCAGGTATTCAAGAGGAACACTTAACATCAACCCCCTTTAACCCTGCCATGCCATTCCCCCGAGGGGGTCCACCTACCTGATCAATGGAGGCCATGGTTGGCTGCTGGATTTCTCGGGGAGGGAAAGCATCCTCTAAGAAAAGAAAACACAAAAAGACAGCTTCAAGGATGGGTAAGATCCCAGCACATTTCAGACATGTCTTTATCAAAACTGCTCAATAGACGTTACACACTGCGGTTACCCTAAGCAGACTGCTTAAGGAACTAATAGAAGCATTTTTCCTTGATAAAGACATACTGAAAATGCATGGGAATTTACCAAACTTGTAGCTGCCCTTCTATGTTTCCTTTTTTTTCCCCTGGTAGATTTTTAAACCAATATGCTTATTTGGGAGTTGGTCACAGCCTCAAAGTGTTATCAATTCTGAGTTTTAGGAGACAAGGAAAAAGTGCATACTGGAATATTTCTGGGATACCAATCTATTAAAGGTCAGCTGCTTCAGAACGATTCATCTTCAAGAAACTAAATGGAGCTTCAAAGGATTCAGTAACTTGGATCTATTAAAATGGTGAAATAGCATTCAGTTTGTTTACCCGAGTAGTATGACTAAGATAAGTTAAAATTTTCCTTTCCTTGCTCACGTCCCGATCCAAAGAATTCATCTTTAAAATATGGCCCAATTTACGTAACAGAATCTTAATTTGCCTGTTTCCTCAAAGAGAATTTGGTTTGCTAAAAAAATACACCATACCACCATAGCTCATCTGGAGTCGTTAGGAGAGAAGACTATAAAAGGAATCCCCTAGAGAAACTGTTTCCAGGGTCAGGAAATGTGAAAAAAATAAAATAAAAGTGGTTATGCGGTCGTCTACTTTAAGAAGTGATTATTCATAGTGCACCTGTAGGAAAAGACAAAACATGCCACTAATTGTTTTTTTGCACACACAAAAGTGACACAGACTTCGATTGCCAGAAAGGAGAAAAACCCAATCTTGTGAAATGTCACTTAAATTACATAATTTAGATTAGAGTTTCATAATTTATATGTGATGAGACAATGCAAGAAAGAATCCTCCAAATAGCTCGCTCTTGTTTGGGGTGCAAATCTGTTTAGCCTAAAATGATATTGCTGAATTCAACAGCATTTCTCAAGAGTAAATGAGTTCCTTAATGCAATACAGGTATGTTTTGAAAAAGGGAAGCATCTTTTAGTTATTGGAATTAGTGGGGCATCTTAAGACGAAAGCAAGTGTAATATTGATTTGCAAAATGAAAACTTTGTTTCTGGAGCTGGTGCTTTTTGTTTTAGTTTTTAAATGAAACTAAAAGTTACAAAGTAAGAAAATCTCAAACCTATCCAAATATTGTGAAGAAAACCGTTTTCAGTTTGAAAAGATTGTTGGCTTTAGCCCTCATTGATCATCAGCATACACCTTACACATAGCACTGAAGGTTCAGCAGACTTCTGGCTAGAAATGTTTCACTTAAAACTGGCCTTCAAAATGTACTATTGTTTCCACTTCTGGCATACGCATTGTTTTGCAAATTACTTGGATGCCGTTGGGTATGTTCTTCTGCTTAACATTGAAGAGTTCAACTGAAAACACCCTACAAGCTAGTTCAAAAAATTCTGGAAAAAAGAAGTTGGTGGTTATGAAATCAAGCTGTTCATGTGAATGGGAGGACAGAGTGTATTTGTTTGTTATGATGCATCAGGCAATATTTCAAGATTAGGAGTCACATTCCTCATTTTTAATCACATTCCATTAAGTTTTGCTAGCCAATTAATTCATGGGACATTCCTGGTATTTTCAATTATTTCCCCTTTTGGAATGAAATTTATATTTCAGTTTACATCTCCAAACATAATGTGGAAGAAAATAAACAGACATCTAGCCAGACAGTTCTTTGTGAATATATCTATTATTACTCAAGTCACTCAAGTGCCAGGCCCAACAAAGTATTAAGAGCTTAGGAAGATGCTTGAAGCCTACACAGATGTAGCCTCTTGGTGCTGTTCTTTAAAATCAGACTTGCAAAACATCATGCATGTCTCTGGCAAAGGCTTAGCAATAAAACACCAATGAGAAATACAGTATTATCTTGGTTTATGAGTGACCCAGTCTGCGAGCATTTTGTAAGACAAGCAACAATTTTAGAACAATTTTGTTCTGGTTATCAAGCTCTGTCTTACAAAATGAGCACCGGGGCATCAAGAGCATAGCTGCCAAGCGTTCCCCATGGCAGCCTAGGACTGGGAGCTCCAGGGAGATGGGGAGCTAGCAGCTGGACCCTTCGGCTAGGGGGTGGGGGCTCATTTGCATACAGGGTTCCCAGAATCCCTTGCGGTGTCTTCAAAATGCTCACTGTGACCTAGGTGTTTCTGCTTTCTAGGGGATATAATATACCAATCCAGACAGCTGGTGGGGTATGCGTTAGGGGTTGCACAGGGAGAAGTGCTCTCTGGCAGGCCACCTGGAGGGACATTTCAGGGAAACATATTTTTTCAGGAAGACAGTGGGAAAGAGTGATTGATTTGTGAATGTCCCGCCTAAAACATGACACTTTGACCAGAGGTGGCCTTCATATCTCATCACAGCCACAGCCCTGGCCTTCATTGGCCATAGCAGCAAGAGGATCCAGAACGAATAAAGTAAGTTGCCGCCCAGAGACCTCTTGGTAGTCAGGCGGCTAAAAAAATATTGTAAATAAATAAATAAATAAATAAATAAATAAATAAATAAATAAATAAATAAATAAAAGTTTCCTTTTGTTCCTATGGGTATATTTGTTTTTATTTACGAGTATTTTGGTTTATGAGCATGTTCCTGGAACCAATTATGCTCGTAAATTAAGTTACTACTGTAGGCCAAAACCCTATATTGCAGGCACAATTCAGCAGCCACATTTCCAGCTAAGAACTTGAAAACAAATGAGCCAGAAGAAGAAGCCTTATCAGATCTTTTACCGACTGCAGTGGTTGAACTGCAGTACTGCAGCCAAGACTCTACTCCTGATCTGAATTTTCGGCCCAGGTGGCGGTCAGAATATAAGCAGCATACTTTGTGTTTTGCTTTGCTACGTATTCTTGCTGCTCCAGATGAGTTTAACTGTAGCTGTTTGATTATTATTATGTGGTGGTGGTGGTGGTGGTACCCCAAAAGCACATTTGCTATATTTATATTGGACAAATGCTCATCTTTCTAGGCACAAGCTTCTAAGGTTTTACTGCAGAATATGGCTGCCATACACAGTAACATCCCCATCCCTATTTGCATATCAAAGTAATCCCGCAGCTCTTTTAATGTTGCATGTCATTTTGACCATAAACCTTCTTCAAAAACATTTGGAGAAGAACTCAGAGGAAACTGGCCTAATTATGCACCAAGTTCATGGAAATGTGAATGGGGCATTTTCTATCACAGCTCAGGAACTCAAACAAGACCTCAGGAGCCTGCTTTCCCACAATAACATCCAGATGTTCTAGAAATGTTAGGTAAAGGCTTATTCCAAGGTGTGTGTGTGTGTGTGTGTTTCAATGAGCTCATCCGCCAATCTGTGACACTTGTCCACTGCAGCTTCAATGCAGTTCTTTCAGGTGTGACCCAAGATGGCGCCAGGGTCTCACCTTTGGAACAGTGATTTTCATTGTCTTCTGCCGTTGTAATATGCTGCTATGCCAGCCCCTTTCAACTCTTTGTCCTCCCTTCACAATTGTTATCCTCTTAGAACTTCAGAGTGCTCTTGGGCAACAACCACAACGTCAGGAAGTCACTTTGCAATGGCTCCAGTAATCGCACATGAGCCACACTCGGGTGCCATTTTTAAAAGTACACGTTGGCTACCATATGTAAACCATACCTGGACTTCCATCCTGATGGATTTATGTTGGGAGGCTTCTCAGGGGCTGACAGTGCCCAGCTAGGGCTTGACATGCAGCCCAAAATGGAGCGGCGCCTCAGATTAGAAGAGCACAACTGCCCCACCCATGCTGGGCAGGTTCCACGCCCACTTTGACATTAACTGGCTGGCTGTGCCATTTATGCTGGGAGGCAGGCAGCACAAATGTGGCACCTCCCCCCCCCTCACCTAGCAAGCAAGCATGTGCTCCTTGACCCCAGGACAACCTGCAGTGAGAGGAAGCTTCCTGGGCTCAACCGGCAGTGGACCACAGATTGCTCTACATCCTGCAGTAATGCTGGCCATGTCATATAGGCAGCACCACTCCTATTTTCAGATAAGCTGCAGCAGCAGAACACTCACTGCAGGTTGTCTGCAATATGTTGTTCCCTGCCTATCATTCATTCAACTAATATTACGGGGACCAAGAGAGATCTCCTGCAACCATAGCCTCCATGCTCTTTCGGAATGGGGAAAGGCCTGAGGTGGTGTAATGTACATATGCTGGCCTCGTGAATTGGAAACCAGGATGCTCAGCATTCCAGATGATGTTTTACTCTAAACTTTCCTCCTCGCACCTTCCCTTGATATGTGACCGGTGGCTGGATGCAAAGCAATACACATTGTTGCAGATGGTGCTAAACATGGCACATAACACAGCTTTCAGCTCCAGGCATTATTAACACAATGGTTATGTTTAATTGCTCACCCCTGTAAACAGTTCCTGAATTGGAAATCCAGAGCCACGTCTCAATAAATTGTAAGGAGTTGCTAGTTTCTTTCTATTAGAGCTGGGCTGAGGTAAGCCATGTATAAATTAGTTACTCATTAGAAAAGTAAATACAAAAGTGGAACAGGTGATGCCTTTAGGCTACTAGAAAAATAACAAAAATGTTGCTACTATTACAAGGGTGAAACCCTCTTCCTCAGAGTAGTACCAATACGTTATAACATGGCAAAAGATGGATATGCTAGGAGTTATTTCTTAGATGTGATGTGATGGCTACACGGCTCCTCAACTTGTTTTTCTTCTATTTTTTTTTAAATGAAAAAGCAGCCTACTAATGTGTGGTATTTTGTAGGAGACATAAGATATCTGTGTGAAATTAAAAGAAAATCATTTCTTTTTATTGCCATAGCAAAATTAATATATGTCACCAATAGGCAGGTCTATTTTTATTACATAAACTCAAGCAACAGGTCCAAAAGAGGGGAGCCGTAATGTCATTGAATGCTTTCCCATACACTTTGCAGCCACTTTGAATATTAAAATGTGAGAGGTGATTTGCTCTGCTCAAAGTGATTAATTTCTTTAAAATGGTAAGGTCATGCTAATTGACATGACCTGTGTAATTAAGCAGTCTCTGTTTACACGGGGAGAACTCAACTGCTGTGAGGCTGGGTTTGCCTGACAGAACGTCTTTACAAGTCAAGAGATCAGGCACCTCTCTTATGTCCTACCTAGTTGCCTACACAAGCTCCTGATTGCTTCTCTGACAGAACACGCAGAAGTACAGTATTACCATATGAAAATCAGTTTACATCTTGGGGGAGTTGCAAACTGGCAGCACAGAGGGAAGGCTGAACTGTTGCTTTGACAGGCTTCGGCCCTGGCTGTTCACGCTAGATTGCCCTGGTTGTGAGAGCTTGTCTGACTGGAGGATATTCTCCAGGAATAACCAACAGCTTAATAATTATGTGGTGACAGCAGGGGAATCTGAAAGAGTACAGATGGGCAGCCCTAAAGAATTTTCCCTCAACATTTTCCAAAATTCTGCGTCAAGAGGACCCCATAAAACAACTTTTCATCGAAACATCATAGAATTCACCAGGTCTAATTTTAAGGTGAAGAAGTACCTAGACATCAGAAAACTAAAACACAGTTATTTCCTAGTTGTAGGGAGCTCCAGTTGTGCTTCCCTCAAGTTAAAAATGGGCACAGACTGTCTGAGAAACAGTTAGGCTGTTCTTAGGAGCAGAAACAGAATTAATTTCGTTACAATGAATAAGTATGTGACCTATCCAGTGTAACAAATAATAGCACTCTGAATGGAGTTAAGCTGCTAAATTCTAGCGGGTGCTTTTTATTTTCAAGACATGTCTCCTTCCCGGGTGGCAGGAGTGGTTTCAAATTTGTCCTGAAATCTCCACTATCTGAGGTAGAAATAGACTGGGCCTATGCCCCTGCATTCCTTCCTAATGTCATGCCAGCAAACCACATTCAATTCGGCAGCATCTGAAGAAAGCTTATTTTATTTCCTAGTCAGTTGGAAGCAACTCAGCTGAAATAGTCCTTATGATAATATTGAGGCTGGAGTTTGGGGAAAAGGTATACTGAAATGTATGGGAGTTACCTACTGGTTTATACTTAGGATGGGTAGGAAACGAAAAACAAAATGCTGTGTTGTCATTTTGTTATGTAACAAAATGAAACAAGGAAGCAGCATTTCATTATAGATGAAACGAAATAATCATTTTTCAACTGAAACAAACCATTTCATTCCATCATTTTTGGGCTCCTGACGAGCTATCAATGGCTGGAGCCCTCAGAAAATGGTGCAGAGGAAAGTTCCAGCAATTGCACTGCCCTCCCCACCATTTTCTAAGGGCTCCTGCTGAGCTGTCAATGGCTAGAACCCTTTAAACCTGGCCCAGTTGGTACCAGGGTACCATTAGAAAATGGCTCCCAGAGACCGGGGCACCAAATCTGGTGCCTCTAAGACCCAGGGAAGCCAATTTGTTTTGTTTCATTTCATTTTGTAAGAAATTTTAATTTTTTTGTAAGAAATGAAATGAAACCAAATGGGGGTGAGCACGAAAGGAAATGAAATAAAACATTGTTTTTCCATTTTGTGCCCATGCCTAATGTATATTATATTCATTCATATACACTACCCCTTCCCACTGAATATGGGTCATTGGCAAGGAATCCATGAATTGGTGGGCCAGTAGTAGGCAGTTCACCCAACTGACCTTCTCCTTTGTGTACTGCAAAAGGGGAATAATGGACCGCCTGGTGTTACCAGACTACAAATCTCACCCTCTGTCTCCACTGGCCATGCTGGCTAAGACAGCAGTTGTGAATGCACCTACATCCCTGGTATAATGTGCCTTACTGAGCTACAGAGAGTGTTGGAAATCAGATGGAGAGATTCTATACAATTCACTCACACAGGACTTCTGGCTGGGACTGTAGTTCAAAAACAACACAGAACAACCTATAACTCAGTAAATCTTTGATTTTTGCTGTCCACTTTGGAGCAAAAAAACAAACAAACACAACAACAACAACAACTCAACTTTCAAGGAATCTTGGGTCCCCAGTTCTTAGACTGAAATCCCCAGAAGCCTTGACCACCAGCTAGGATTTCTGAAAGCTGTAGTCCAAGAACATCTGGGGACCCAAAGCTGGGGATCATGGACAATTGGATTACATTCAAATTAGGAGGTCACATGGATCTGCTATAAACAATGCAGAAATCATTTTCCCCCTAATGGTATACCTAATGCTGATGCCTGCAGCCTTTAGCATCTCCCAGCTTCTTAATATTATTAACTGATATCACATTGCTGTGCAGAAGTAGGACTCAAAGTGGCTAACAAAAATTAGACAAAAATATCAAATCACAGTGCTAGATAAAAGGCAGAGCGCAACTAATTAACCAGGCCATGTTGGCCAAAATTCTTTCCTAACCCACATCCTCAAAAGGTGCTTAATCATAAGTGGAGGAAGTCACACTGACCTGAAATCTCCGCATGTCTCGAGGGTTTCCTGCATTTTTTAGGCAGTTCTGGTTACATTTAAGAAAAAATTTCAAGAAGAACCTGTTGAGAAAAGAGAGATTATGTTTAGTATACCAGATGTTCACCACTTGCTCGTTATTTTCCCTTGCTTACCCAGCAAACATTTAATTATTTAAAATTATCTGCCTACGCGTACTGCGGTGAAT
The DNA here is from genome assembly GCA_023846285.1 of Phrynocephalus versicolor. NCBI lineage: Eukaryota > Metazoa > Chordata > Lepidosauria > Squamata > Agamidae > Phrynocephalus > Phrynocephalus versicolor. The sequence goes on from JAHTLZ010000010.1 coordinate 68,671,972, forward strand.
CAAGACCATTCTCATGCAGTTCTAATGCACTGGAGTACTGAGCCACAGAAATCGCATATACACAGAGACACAAAACACTGCTGCTGAATACAGTCTGCCCCACAACAAGAGTCGAGGAAACCTGTTCCATAAGGTTTGTACTTGGACAGTCAAAAGTATAGAAACATTGGTTCCATACTGTAGATCAGGCATGTCCAAACTTCGGCCCTCCAGATGTTTTGGACCACAACTCCCACAGTGCTTTGCCATTGGAAATACAGGCTTGGAATGCTGGGAGTTGTGGTCCAAAACATCTGGAGGGCCGAAGTTTGGACATGCCTGCTGTAGATGCTGTCTATAACTGTTATCAGTTCACAACAGATGTATCCTAGGTCCTAGATAAAACCAGTACCATCACTTTTTTAATGTTTCAGTATTTATTGTACTTAAAATCTAAATAAAGCTGCATTAAAAATCTAACATATTTATTTCCTCCACAACACTGAGATAGCACCATGCTGAGGAAATCTGGACACTGTCATGCAAAAACAAACAAAAAACAAACAACCAAAAGAAAAGAAAAGCACACCACCCTGTTGCAAACTTCGCAAAGATACTCATGGATTCACAAATAAATATAGGCACAGATATAATTAAATAGAAGACTGCAGCCCCAAATCAGAAGGTGGCTGAGACTTGGTAGGTACCTATGAAGGATGTGTAACGATGTGTGACTACAGGCCAAGGCCACGATCTTTAACAGGGTGGGATCCCTGATTATTGTGGCACAGTGGTTAATGTTATACAGTACTGCAGTACGGCTGTCCTCGGCTCACGATCTGAGGTCAATTTCAATGGCTGAAGGTTGACTGAACCTTCCATCTTTCTGAGAATGGTTAACTGAGTATACAGGTTACTGGAGGGTGGGGGTGGGATGACTAGCCTGCATAATTACATTGCATAATGCATACTGTCCAGGGGGTGCTCGAAGCACTATGGGTAGTATATACATTGCCTTTTTGCTTCACATGTATGTGAAAGCTTGACAGCAAAGAAAGTGGTCAGGAGAGGGAACTGATTGACTTGCATGGGGTGCCGAAGAATAGCTTCGAGGATACAAGAAAGACAAACAAGTGGGTCTTAGGACTCTTTCCTGAAGCAAAAATGACAAAAACAAGGCTGTCCGACTTTGGCCACATCAAGAGGAGACTTACTGGAAAGGCCAAAAATGCTGGGAGGGGGCTGAGGGCAGCAGGAAAAGACAAAGTTGAAATGTGAGGGGGATCGACTCAATAAAGGAAGTCCCAGCCTTCAGCTTGCAAGAGCTGAGCAGGAGTGTGCTGACATTTGGGAGGTCACTCCCTCATACGTCAGAAGCACTTTGGTGGCACACAACAACCACACGTAATTGATCTCCTGGGTCCACCTTCAGTACCCATGGATTTAAGGGTTTAGACCAGACATGTCTAAACTTTGGCCCTCTGGATGTTTTGGACCACAAGTCCCAGAATGCTAAGCTTAGATTGCCAATGACAAAGGACTGTGGGAGCTGCGGTCCAAAACATCTGGAGGGCCAAAGTTTGGACATGTCTGGTCTAGACGGAAGCTGCCTTTGAGGAAGAATCAGAAACTATCTGAGAAAGAGGCTGTTTATGTCCTCGTTGGAGATTGGCAGACCCCTGATATTATACTATTTATGTTACAGTAGCAGCAGGGACTTTGGACTTCAACCTTCAATTGTTCTTTGAAAATGTAAATGTTGGCTACATTCAAATGGATATTCCTTGTTCTGGCCAGGGAAGCTGGCAGGCAGGCAGTAGGCACAGACCCTTCTCAGGGGTGCCATTCATTATATTCTTTCCTCGGAGATTCTGTATATTTAGAGCAGCAATTCAAATATTTAATACTGTTAGATGTTTGACATTATTTTTATTGGAATTGGGCTTGTTTTCAAATACTTGTTTATATTTAAGTTGCAGTTTTTAATCTTTGGGTTACTGAGTTGAGATACCAAAGCTGTCCCTTTGGTTTGAAAGGTAAACATGCCAGTAAACAAATAACACCAGAGAGAAAGTTGCTACAAGTTGCAGGCCCCTTACTTGCTTATTGCCATCTATGCATAAGACCTCATGACACTGCAAACATATATGTGATCTTTAGAGGAATAGCAAGCAACAGACTCAATGGAAAAAAGAGAGAGATCTGATTTGGCCAGGAAACCTTAAGTACTGAAATTCACCATAAACTAATAGCATCTACATGAAAAGACATTTAACTTACAAGTATTTTTAAACACATGCATACGATGAATAATGGAAGCTGCTTTACACCGACTCAGATTCTAGGTTCATCTGACCCTATATTCTCAACCTTAGCTGTAACCAATGGTTTCAGAAAAGATGCTTTACTACTGGGTCTCCATGGAAGTTCTTCAGTAAGGTTGTTGTTGTGTTGCTACAGTTGTGACTGACTCTTTGTGACCCCATGTGCATGGAGTTTGCTTGGCAGGAATATTGGAGGTGCTTGCCAGCTCCTTCTCCAGGTGCCTACAGCACCTGGTATTCCCTGGTGGTTGTCCATCCAAGTACTAGCCAGGCCCGACCCTGCTTAGGTTTTGAGATTAGGCGAGATTGGATGTGCTCAGGGCATCTAGGCAGCTAGAATGAGTTATATGCTGATGTCATATGGCTTCCTTTCTTCCTTCCTTTCAAAACATAGGCTGTTTAAAACCACAAATTTGTGAACAACCCCTTTCTTTCTTTCTTTCTTTCTTTCTTTCTTTCTTTCTTTCTTTCTTTCTTTCTTTCTTTC
>JAHTLZ010000010.1:68705994-68716051 GCA_023846285.1 Phrynocephalus versicolor
TAACTGGTCAAACCACTTGTTAGATACTTAACTTTCCCTGAAAACCCTATTAGGGTCAATTGAGAGCCCGTAACATCAATAAATATTTTAAATAAATAAATAAATTTCACATTGTTTTACATCTTTATGGATAACCATCACCTAAGGAATATATTCTCAGCTTCCATACTGCGAAGTAAAAATCTACTGAATACAACAGGGCTCTATTTGCCAGTGGATAAGTATAGGATGGCTCCTGATCATAAGAAACAAATAAATCATTGAACACCTTTTTGTCATCATAAAAATAAAAAACTTACATGTATGGTGATCCTGTGAGCTATTGACTTCCAAAAGGTCCTGCTATTACAGGTCCGTCTCATGTCTTGCAAACTGAACTTTGCATTTTCCTTAACTGGGTCAACCACAACACACATTAGATCTTCCTTTTTTCCTACATCCTTCAACTTTTCCTGGTAGAGTATTGCTGTCTTTTCCAATGAGTCTTGGATTCTTATGATATGCCCCAAGTACAAGAACTTAAGTTTAGTTATCTGGGCTTCCAGGGAGAGTTCAGGTTTGCTTTGAAGCAGAGCCAACTGGTTTGTCTTCCCGTTGCCCACAGTATCATAAAGATCTCCTCCAATACTAGCTTTTGGGTAAATCATTTCCCCCTATCAGCTTTGTTTGATAACCCATCATCACAAGAATATTATAAATCTTTGTTCACCATTTTCCTAGAAGGTATTTGAAGCACTGGGATAAACTGCGAGTTGATGTTAAAGTTGAATCCACCAACATAATTCTTGAATGTTGATGAACTGTATGGGTATCTGAGCGATCAAAACGTTTTGATCTCACAAGAAAAGAAATCCAGTTGCCATGACTCAACTTCTGGATAACCTCATCCTGATGACTGAGAATCTTCACAGACAATTGTATGGGTATGTTCTCTGAGTACATGTCAGTGACATCCTGTTAGCAACTATGTTGTGCTTTACTGAAAAGAAAAGAGATGATTGATTGATTTTATTTGATTTGATTTGATTTTTTGGCAATGCCATTATCAGATTTTGGTTTTGATGATGGATCATTTGAGTTTGCAATCACAGTGGAGATTTGCTTTTAAAGGGGCAAATGCAAAACTAGGCTACAGGAGATACAGTAACTTTATAGGCTACTAATAAAAATAAAAAAAATGGCAAGCTTTGGGGTGCAACACACTCTTGTACAAAGCATGTGCCGAAAGTTCAAACATGGCAAAATATGTACTATGCCAGGAGGTTATTCTTAAAGTTCTCAGCTTTTAAAATGACAGTTTTCTGACTCATCCTGTGGTTTATATGCAGTTGAAATTGAAGAGAAAACATGTTTTGATCAGTATGTGTAAATAAAAATGGTGAAAATTTTATTCATTTAGGAAAGGAAATTTTCATTTGACAAACGACTTGGTGAATGAAATAAAAAAAGCCGGAGCAAACCCCACTTCATAATGTATCACTGTGAGGCTCATGTTCCAGTACTCACCAACCAATTCCCTGAAATATGAAGTTCAAAACCTGGCTCCTAAGCAGTGACAGGACATTGTGATTTCATAGGAGTGGAATGGCAGGCAAGGGTGGAGAAGGGGTGGAATTGATTGTGATTCTGAAGCTGGGCATGAGGGGAATTGAGGTAAATGAACCCAGACTCTGTCTACAACCAGTGCATCCCAGGCTAAGTAGGTAACAGTGCACCCCAAAGCTGATAAAGGCCTGTATGGAGTGGCCAGACAGGTAGCAAAATGTCCCTAGCAGTAGCAGAGACTGACACAATTTTTGCTTAGATGTGTATCATATGTAGACCTAGTTTCCAGTAAGGATTCATTGTATTTCTGGAAAGTATGGAGGCAGCATTAGGAAGAATGTTAACCAATAAAGCGATAATATAAAGAAGCTGATTTTAAACAAAAGAATAGCTTAAAGGGTGAATGGTGCACAAAGTTACATGCGTGCTTGTACTGTTTGTCTATCTGTTTATTTTAATTTTGCTTGTGTATTTTTGTTTCACTAATGTTTTTATGTTTTGTGTTACTTTTTATTATTTGTTTTGAACATGAATGATTGTAATATTGTATGAGACTTTTATTAAGAAATGTTTAAGAAATGTTTGCTTCCAATAATGTTCTTCGATAAAACAAACAAGCATCAAATCTTCTCCCATCCCGGTGCTGTTTGTCCGTGATTTGTCTTTCCATCAGCAGAATGAGAGAATCACAGCAGTTCCCTGGGGTGGTAGTGAATGTTCTCAGACCTGGCAACAATTCTGGCCTCGTGACAGATGTCCTCATTCACAGCTCTCAGGATACAACACTGTCTCTCTCACCCCACTCTGCCACACACATATATGTATTTCTAAAATTCTGCCTCATCACACAGGCCGGCCAGCACCTTTTGATTTTTTTTTTTGAGTATTTTTACCCCACATTTCTCCTTTCTCCTTGGAAAAGGACCCAAGGAGGCTTACAGTAAGGAGAGACTATACAGTCCATTACAGTTAGAGCAAAGTGTTCTGCTTATATACTGCCCCATACCACTTCAAGTAGTCTCCGGGCGGTTTACAGTTTAATTAAGCAATTTACCGACCTCGGAAGGATGGAAGGCTGATTCACCCAGGAGCCTGCTACCTGGGATTAGCAGAGTTTACCTGCAGTACAGGCATTTAACCACTGCACCACGAGGATCTTAAGACGTAGTCATAATTAAGATATAATCAGTTTGAGAAACAGGGAACTGGGAGGAACAATCCCCCATCTTTCTTACTCAGAAATCCCCCAAACATTTGTTTTGGGGACAGAGTGGATAGGAAATGTGTATGCCAACTGCTCTCCAGAAGTTCTGAATGTCTGACATTACCTTCATAAGCTAGGTAAAGAAAGAAAAAAGTGTGGTTATCCGTAAAAGAGGAAGGCTAGAGTTCATGAAGACAGTCTGGAAACTGTGTGACTAGTTCTCTGCAGCAAGTTCATGGGGTCACAGAGAAAAACATGATTATGAAGGAGCTGGAATTGTTAGTTATTTCACAGAGACTGCTGCAATTTTGTAATTTTGTGGGTTTGGCAAACACAACAAGCAATTGTTCTAGATAGTTTGCGGCTGCCACCATGGGAGACATTGGGACTAGCAGTTATGACTGAGGCTAAGAGATTGTGAAATGAAGCGACAGTGGTGTCACTCGGGGGGGGGGGGGGCAGATTTGGCAAAAAGGCCTGTAATGCCAGGCTCCTAAAAGCATGCACAGTAGCTCTGGATGCTGCTACTTGAAGTGAAGCTCCTAAATTGAAGCCCTTTTAAAGAAGAGCAGAGACAAAAGCAGCTTAACTGCTGCCTTACAAATTTTAGATGTGGTCTGCTCTACTTACAATTTTTTAAATTTATTTATTTATTTATTTATTATTTAGATAGGGCTGCTCTACTTAAGAGCATGCATTTGGAACTCATAAGCAGAGGCACCACTGTATAAAATTCTGATTACTGTATATACTCGAATATAAGCCTAGGCTGAAAAAAGGGGCCCTTGGCTTATATTTGGGTCAATACTTTTAGCCACTGAGGCAAGTCATCTGTGGCTAAAAGTCATTTTAAACATTGCATGCCGCTTCTCATGACCCCCCTCTGCATCACAGGGGAGCGGCACACGATGCTGACCCAAGCACTTGCATCAGTGGCTAAAAGTCATTTTAAACATCACACACCACTCCCCCAGCTCACAAAGGAGGAGCTGCCAGCCCCTGCTGCATTTCCCACCCTAGACTTATACTCGAGTCAATACGTTTCCCCAGTTTTGGGGGCTTAAATTAGGGGGCTCGACTTATACTCAAGTCGACTTATACTCGAGTATATACGGTAATTGAAAGCGCTAATTTATGCAGTAAAAATACTGCCTAGATGTTATTAATAGTAAACTATTAAAATGAAAGTACAGAATATTTTTGTATCATTTTCAGTGTTTACCCATTCCTGGGCTGTTGCTGCTGTTAGTTTTTTTTTTTTTAAACCAACTTGGCATGGGCGACATATGTTGAAACAGACTAAAAAAGCATTTTCAAAGCTACATAGAAATCGAGATTGCAACCCAGTATATTTCTGCGTGTTGGCCTCTATGTAGTCCAGTGTGTCTGGAAGAAAGTATGAATGTTGGGAGGATTTTGAATGGTACTCAGGGGATGGCTCTTCTAGGCAGAAGGATCAGGAAGCATGCTTTTTTCCTGATTTAAACTCTGTGCCCCATGGTGGGAAGGAATGCATCTCATGAGACCACAAAGAGAAAGGCAGTGCTCTGCGAATGAAGTAAGTTGACTGAAAAAACGCTTGGCACAGTTCCTACCCTTTCTGGATTTTTGTTTAGATGTTCAAAATGTAGCGTTTGGGAGACTGGGACACAGGCAACGGGCAAAGAAGTCAGCCTTGTTGGTTTAGCAGAATCAACCTTTTTGTTTGTTTAATTAGAACTTGCGAGAGCATTTTTCTTTTCTTTTCTTTTTTTAATGCCATTCTGTATCGGTTATTTTTTTAAAAAAAATCTTCTTTATTTTGACATTCCTGTTTACCTTTTCCCAAAGTTATCATGGTAGGAATGCTAAATGCTAACACATGGACCATTCCATGGCTTGTCAGGAATGTCTCTCTCATATATATATATATATTGCAAGTAACCCCAGCCAAAATAATCTGTGCAAGTTTGATTTTCTTCATCACATATTGACAGCTTATTTATCTACCCAGAAACACATTCCAAACACTGCAACATGCTGACAGGACTCAAGCAGGCTCCTGCTGACTCTTCCAAGATATCCTTGCTTTGGGACATTCTACAATTAGGCGCCATGTTGAGCAAATTAATGGAGAGTAAGTCCCATTAAACACAGCATCAGAGTACTGACAACCTGGTAGGATGTGACTAAGTTATAAAGTTGTCCATAATGTCCACATCTATTAATATAAAACAATAATTTTGTGCCGCCAAGTCACTTTTGAATTATGGTGCTCCATTTCAACATTACATAGGTAGAGAATACAGTAATGCCTTGAATTGTGAATGCCTTGAACAACAAAAAACTTGAATTACAAAAGGAAATCCATAGATATAGGAAAAATTTGAATTACGAACATTTAACCCTGGTTTTTTTAGAGTTACGAAAAGTTTTCAATTGTAATATTGCCATCTAGTGGCCTCACCGCCACCATTACAGTACTGCAAGTGCAAAGTAGGAAGCATTTTATCATCGGATGCAGAGAACTGAAAGTGCCTGCTGTGGAGGCATTCTGAAAATCTTGGGCACCACTGTGGGGACTTTTTGGAACTTTTAGATGGATTTCTCAAATGGTTGAAAGGTAGGGAGCTGAGCTTCTGATGTTTGCATGCCTGTGACTATCCTTTTTTTTAATCTTGGGGGCCGTGATTTCCCACTTGGAATGAATTAATCCATTTCTAATGCATTCCTATGGGAAATCATGTTTTGATTTAAGAAAATCCCATTGGAATGGATTAAATTCGTAATTCAAGGTGTTACTGTACTCAGATGTGATTTCCCAATCATTTCCTCTGAGGGCATCCATGGACTGTGTAGTTTACCCAAGGCTACAGAGGCTGGATCTTCTGGGAGGCACAGTGTGGAACTAAACTCCCATCCTCCAGCTCTCTAGGTTGATGCCTAAGTCATTGAGCTCCCGAGACAGCTTTATACTACAATAGGTAACACAAATTTAGCTACTTGGTGCTTCACAATCTCCTGTGTAAAACTTTCCACGCATTATAGACACCATAGAGGAGAAAATAATTTGGAAGCAATTATCTGAGGAAGGCACTCGTCATCTCAGACTCATTCTAACTACCTTATCTATGATAAAATCCCATAGAAATCATTTGGAGATGATTCCAGGCTCTTTATATACAGTATGATTAAGTGATTGATGGTAGAGGTGGGGAGCATCGAAAATATTTGAATGAATCAGAAATTCCTATAAACTGGAGTTTTATTCACAGAACTTTGCCGTGATTTGTATAATGGGAGTTCTGCTGTATAATGGGAGTTCTTTAGCATTGTGGTGAGAAATATGACCCACCTCATTAATGCAGGATGATGCCCGAGTTCTGGTAAAATAAGAAGTCATTTCCATCTACCATCAGTTGCAATGAAAATAATGGCTGTGGATGACTGTACGGCAGCTTTACTTGGCATGCAAATACAAGCGGAGAGATAGACTGAAGGAAACATACCTTGGTTGTATGTTTGTATATTACGAACCCAAACTCTGATTCTGCCCCTCACTAGTCGTGCATCCGTGTTTCAAACAACCAGATTGCCCAGCCAGCTACAGTATAAAAATAATCTCCTCCATCCAGCCAATATTCAGAATCAGCATAACACTGAGTAAGTTTGGAAGTTTGGAGGGATCTTTTTAAATCATGTGTTCAGCTCAAAATCTTAGATTTTAGGCATTTCAAAGAAATTGGTCTCCACTTTGCTCTAGATGGAATAACTACACTGGCGGTATTAGCCCACTAAAATAAAAATCACGGCACTATATTTTGGGGTAATTTCAAAGTCTTCATTTCTTAAACAGATATACAAAAAAGCAAGACTCTTACACAGACTTTTGAGTTTATAGGCTATACTATTGGCCAGAATGCTATTGGCCAAAATGTTATCTAGCAAACTTGGGGTGTGGTTATACTCCTGATTTGTATCACTTTTAGCTCTGATCAATTTTCAGTGACATGGATTTTGTCTTGTGTGTACTCATTTGAAAATTATTACTCAGATATAAAGTAGGGGCTTAAAACTGCTTCATGAAACTATATGTATTACTGTAAATCATTTCATTAGCCATCATGTTTGCAGACCACACATTTTCCATTGATGTTGATTCCAGCGCATCACCAAGGACTGCAACCTTCTCTGTCCAACTTGTTTTAAATGTGTATTATTTCTTTGGTCTTTAGGCATGCTTCTCTCTCTCTTTTTTTTAAGAAATAAAATTTTAGTGACATAGCACACCATGTTGTTACAATGGAAACCCACACCTGCCCCCCAAAGGCAATATTTAATACAACAGGTGCATTCATATTGTCCAAAGCAATTCATAAATAATCTGTTTCATAAGCTTGTTAAATTAAAAAGTCCCCACTGGGCCTCTTGGTGGGGAAAACTTACTCTCTGGACTTTAAAAAGTGTCCTTTGCTGTGCACCTTGTCATCAGGATTTTCCAAATTGATTTTAATTATGCAAACCCAATTGAGAAGCAGTACTTGTTGTCCCTAGAACCACAGCCTGAGATGTATGTGTTCAGAGGTTTCCAGATGACTATAACAAAAGCTGTCAAAATACATAGCTACAGACATCAGATATACCTTCTAGCGATCTGAGAAGTTCAGGGCACCTAATCACATAAGGACATCAGAGCTACCTTCTAGCAATCTCAGAAGTTCAGGGCATCAATGATCAAAGATGGGTGTGCTGAACTACTCTGAAAGCTACGGAAGGAAATCAGTGAAGTTAGGAAGCCTTCTTCCATTATGAACTAGAAACCAGGATACAAAGTTGACAGAGAATATGTGGATGCCGATGGCATGAAGAAGACCAGGAAGGGAGTCTCCATGACTTCTAACAGGTATTGGTTTTGACAGCAGCTGCTAAGGTCATGTGTAGGATTCTGAACCCATGGTGTTGGTTCCCATATAATATCCAGTTCACATATGATATTCACCATATTCATTAGGTGATAATTTCTCTAACTTCCACCATATAATATACTCAGCATACCATGTGGATGGGTACAATCACCTTCTTTGTAGGAAAATTAGAAGGATACACCTCTACAGCTAGCCATTCTAAAGGTTACAGCTGAAATCTGACTAAACTGAAGAACCAGAAATCCTACCACTAGGTATGAATAACTGGCATTTTCCTCTATTCAAGTTTCAGCACTTATTTTCTCAAAAATTCACAAAAGGGTAACTTTTACAAGAAGTAAATCATAGAATCATAGAGCTGGAAGAGACCTCAAGGGCCATCCAGTTCAATCCCCTGCCATGCAGGAACCCGCATCACACTATTTTTGACCGATGGTCATCCAGCCTCTGCTTAAAAACCAAGAAGGAGACTCCACCCACCCTACGTGGCAGCATATTCCACTGCCGAAGACCTCTAACCATCATGAAGTTCTTCCTAATGTTCAAATAGAATCTCTTTTTCAGGTGAGCAGTACAATATCAGGTAGGAAGCAACCACCCCCAAATCTGTAAGGTAAGACATCCGGGGGAGGGGGGTTAAGTGAGCCTTCCTGGACACATTTTTATCATGGTATAGTATTTTACTTCCTGATCCCTCACCTGAAGTCTCTAGGCACCTGCTCTTTGCAAGAACTAGACTAAAGTTATTTAGGGATTTAGGGATTTGTGTGAAAAGTTTTTGCTCTTGACATAATCTATCAACATCCATAACAATTTTGATCATACATAATCGAGCCCCTTCTACCTTCTCAATACTAGATTTCAGGATAACTTTCTCAGCAAAAATGAATAAATAAATAAATAAATAAATAAATAGAGGAAAATGGGAACTTCCTTTCTTATGCCTATGAGGACATTAATGGATAAACAGAGAAATTAAATTGTGAGCTCTTAGGTAGTGAGCCATTTTGGGGAAAGTAATTGATAGATTTGTCTTTGATGAAATCACAGCAACTTGCCCCGAGGCCACTAGATAGGGTAGGCTATATAGAATGAATAATTCATCAATAATTAAAGAAACCTTAGCCTCCGGGCGAAATACCAGTGAAACGCTGTCTGTCGCAAGCAGGGGCAAATAAAACATTGCATGCAAATGGGCACAACAGAGAACTGGCAGGTTTATTTTGTATTTTACAGATGTGTAAAGACTGTGATTTTGAGCTAAGAAGTGGAGGGGGAGCAGGAGGGCTGCACAGCTCATTCCTTAAGGAACTGGGTTTTTTTTTTCCCTGCTCAAGCCTGCTTCACTTCAACTTTGCCCTGTCCCTGACCACTCATTGTTATTCCAAGATCTTCCAGTATTTACACAAGTTGCCCAACTCACCAACCCCAAATCAACGCATGTGGGCTTGAGGGCAGCCAAAGGATGTTGGAATGCATGGAACGTAAAGCTTTGGGCCCTTTACTGTAGATTTCGGAGTCTAAAAGCTGATGATACTGGGGGTCATGTCCCTGAATGCTCTGGCACCCTCTTGTACTCGCAACACAGCTCCTGGGGACTTTGTAGGTTCCTAAACGATGCAAGGAGTCCCTAGAAGTACCAGAGGCAGAAGGGAAAACATGTCAGGGCACAGCTAAAAGAAAGCATCTAAGCCAGTGATTCTCAAACTGTGGGTCCCCAGATGCTCCTGGGCTGCAACTCCCAGAAGCCTCCACCACTCACTGTGCTGGAAGGGATTTCTGGGAGTTGTAGTTCAGGAACATCTGGGGACCCACAGGTTGAGAACCACTGATCTAAGCATATCAGGGCAGGCTCATCTGCACTGCAAAGGGGTACAGTCCACTGAGAACTAGGATACTGCTTCAAGTATCATTGCTGAGAGTCAGGCCAGAGTTACTTCTCCACAAACCACCTTGAAAGTACCGCACAGACTTTCCAAAATGAGAAGGGAGTGGGAGAAAAGGAAGATAACCAAGCCGGCCTCTTTATCTGGACCACAGGCATTTGCTTTGGGAGTGCTGAAAAAGTGCCCGTTGGGATCAAAGGCACAGATTAAAATCATACTTCAGGTAGGCGCAAGTCGAAACCCTTCATGTAAAAGTTTCAGAGGCCTCATAAAAGGAGACATTCTGTACACAGTAAATTACAAAATGCTCCTTCAGGAGACGACAGACGTCACCAGAGATTCCCAATAGTGTAGTGCATTGGTCTAACAGGTCTATTTTTGAGTGTTACCAAATATATGTCATTCATTCCGGGCATAGAGAGCTCTGCAGCAAGAGCAATTCTGAGCTTTAACAAATATAACCCGCTCTTTCACACACACACACACACACACACACACACACACACACACACACACAC
>JAHTLZ010000010.1:68716301-68726589 GCA_023846285.1 Phrynocephalus versicolor
GGGATGGGGGAGAACCTGGCAGCAATCAACACATAGATTGGTTGGAAATAGATTTATCAGGCTTCAAAGATTATTGTTTCCAAAGAGAGAGTGCACACATTACTATTTCACAGTTCAGCTATGACGTTATTAACCTACTGTGCAAAGATTTTATTGCCAGATTGCTTCATTCATCAAAAATAAAGGAAATTGAAAACCCCCATAAGGAAGCAAACATTTCAGCAGGCTTGAGTTTTGCTTAATGCCATTAATCTATCTATTTACACAAGAGGCAGAAAGGTTCATTTAGTAATGCCTTGCAGTTCTGTGTAAAAGCCTCAAATCAGTTATCAAGCACGAGTGCATGAATGTCATATTTATCGTCATAACAAGTCTGAGTCATTTTTCTCTGACACGACCTAGAATTTTCAGTAGTAATTCCCCTCCCCCATTTTAAGTGATAACCATCCTGTTGTCAAGTAGGTACTGCCCACTAGGGCTTGCCACCTGGGCATTTTTGAAAGCTAAATATGCCACCCACGGGCCATCATCCCTGCTATTTATCTATGTTTGAGGATAGTTACTCACCATAGCAAGTGATAGGTACTTGTGAACTAACTGAGGGCTGTAGGCAGTGCTACGGGAATGAGAACGATGATGTCAAACTTAGCTCTTTCAAAAGGCCTATTATGGCCTCTGAGTAGAGATTATAGTCTTGTATTTTTCCAAGGAGAAAGGTGGGGTATAAATATTCAAAAATAAATAAATGAATAAATAATTCTTACTGCCAGCCATCTTGTATTTGTTATTGTTTGGTTTCATTGCTTGTTTTGTGTGCCTTACATTATTAGTCTTAGCACTTTCTTTTGTCGGAAGCTGCAGAATAAAAATGTTTTGGACATAAAATTTATAATTTAAAAAATGTAGGGTGTATTTCATGCCCAAGCACATCACTTAGCATCATTTAGCAAATTAGTGTCTACTTTGTAGATGACAACCTGAACCGTCTCATATGCACTCTCTTGTACATATCAGACCCCACCTGGAGTACTGTGTCCAGTTCTGTGCGCCTCAGTTTAAAAAGGATGTTGACAACCTCGAGTGGGTGCAGAGGAGGGCGACTAGGATGGTTGAAGGCCTGGAAGAGATGTCTTATGAAGAACGGCTTAGGGAACTGGGAATGTTTAGCCTATCAAAAAGAAGGGTGAGAGGGGATATGATAGCTATGTTTAAGTATCTGAAAGGATGTCATATTGAAGAGGGAACAGGTTTGTTCTCCATGGCTTCAGAGACTAGGACTCGGGGCAATGGTTTCAAACTACAGGAAAAGAGATTCCATTTGAACATTCGGAAGAACTTCATGACAGTTAGAGCTGTTCAGCAGTGGAATATGCTGCCACGGAAGGTGGTAGAGTCCCCTTCTTTGACGGTATTTAAGCAGAGGCTGGATGGCCATCTGTCAGAAATATTGTGAAGGGGTTCCTGCTTGGCAGGGGGTTGGACTCGATGGCCCATGAGGTCTCTTCCAACTCTATAATTCTATGATTCTATGATTCTATATTGAATCATAATAGTTAATGCAGGAGAATTTGGACAAATTCCATCAAACGTCTATGGATCTCTCTATGGATGGAATTCAATGATTGGTTTTCCTATTCAATTCTCTGCCACAAAAGTCTCAAATAGTATACAAAATAGAGAGGGGGAGAAATCAAAACAACTGTGATTCATCATGATTCTTCAAGGTTCGCAAATCGATGAATTGATGAATTTCCAGTGACAAATTGTTGAATTGATTTGTCTCCACTTTAGAATGCTATAAAATGGCCTCCGAGTTTAGAGACTCCAGATTTGTAAGAACACATCCCCCGACTCACCTCTGCAAGCTCTGAAAATCTGGTGAGAATTGGCGTTCATTTGCACCCCCAATGAGACCCCCACAGAAAAGTGCACTCAAGTAGTAGTAGTAGTAGTAGTAGTAGTAGTAGTAGTAGTAGTAGTAGTAGTAGTAGTAGTAGTAGTAGTAGTAGTAGTTATCACCATCATCATATCATCATCATCATCATCATCATCATCATCATCATCACAGACAGCAGACAAGATAACTATGCTGGATTTTGTATTACAAATCACTAGTTGAATGCTTCCCAAGCGTTTAGGACTATTTATTTATTAATTTTTACAACTTATATACCGCCCACTACCCAAAGGTCTCTGGGTGGCTTACAATCAAAGAATTAAAACAATTAAAACATCAAATATCAATAAATAATTAAAACAATAATAAAAACCTTACACTAAAATCATAACACTAAAATTGCCATCAGAGGACCCACAGTCTATATTGTATCAATTAAAAAACTTCTGGAACAGGAAGGTTTTTACCTGGCACCTAAATGTCATCAGTGTTGGCACCAGGCGGATCTCACTTGGGAGGGCATTCCACAATCTGGGGGCAGCTGCCGAGAAGGCCCTATGTCTGCAATGTGATGTATAGGCGAATTATGCAAGCAGATCCCAGTAAGGTGGCTTTCTGCAGCTGACTGATGGTGACTTTGTGAACTCCAATTTCTTCTAAATACTTGCTTAGCTCTTTAAGCACCACACCCAGCATGACGATTACCAATGAGACCACTGTACCGGTTTATGCCAGAGTCACAGAAGTTCAATTTTCAGATCCTGATATTGGGTAATTTTTTCAAGTTGTTTCTCAGTTCCTCTATCACTTGGTATAGCAATATCAATCCACACTTTTCTTCTCCACAATCATAATATTCGGGGTATTATGCTCTAAAACCTTGTCTGTCTATATTCAGAAGTCCCCAAGTAATTTTGCATGTTCATTTTCAATCACTTTTTCAGGCTTATGATCCCATCAGTTCTTTGCTCTGGGCAGATGATATTTTTGATACAAATTCCAGTGGACCATTTGAGCAACTACATTATGACACTGTTGTTGTTGTTGTTGTTGTTGTTGTTGTTGTTGTTGCTGCTGCTGCTGCTGCTGCTGCTGCTGCTGCTGCTGCTGCTGCTGCTGCTGCTGCTGCTGCTGCTGCTGCTGCTGCTACTAGAGATGGGCACGACTTAGCGGTATTTTCATTTTCATTTTCATTTTTCATTTCCGTTACGTAACGAAACGAAAAACGGCTCAGAACTGGAACGAAAACGGAAACGAAACGACTAATTTTGAGCCAATTTCCGTTTTTCGTTACTGGAAAAACATATAATGGAGCTAAATGAGAAGAAACGAAAAAATTTTCGCTTCCGTTTTCATTTTTTCGTTTTCGTTACGTAACGAAACGAAAACGAAAAATTTTGAAATTAGCTCACGAAAACGAAAACGAGCTGAAATGGACCCCTAGCCGAAAACGAAAACAAAAACGAACAATTTTTCTGAGTCGTGCCCATCTCTAACTACTACTACTACTACTACTACTACTACTACTACTACTACTACTACCAAGGATGACAGAAGAGGATTTAGGTCAACGAACATCAGTGCATTTAAATGAAAGAACGTTCTTTGAGCCTATATTGGTGTACAGAATAAATGTACTGTATTCACATATAATTCGTGGTGAATACATATAAATGCATTATAAATGTTCATAAAGTCATTCTGAGACCTGTGGTTTAACCAGTAATTTGTAAAAGCACTCCTTTTGTTTTGTTCTTCTGGTTGTATAAAAGCAAGAGTTTTATTATTATTTTTGGCTCTCCCACCGTCGCCGCCACCACCACCACCACCATCCTGACTATGAATCGCAAACCCAAATGATTAACCTCTCTGCTGGGCTCCTGTTTCCAGGGGAAACAGCAGAAAGGAAGATTTCTATGCTTAAATCTCTAAATCAGATTGTGCAGGGTAGTGCTGGCAGGTGATAGCTGAGCAGAGGATACATCCTTTTGTCATCAAAACCTTACAAATTATTTATTTGATCACGAAAGAGAGCTGCAAAAGGCACCGCATATTGACAGTTTCCAGGGTAGGTTTCTGAGCCATAGTGAGGGGAAGAATAAAATGGGAGCTCTTAAAATGCACAGTACTCTCCATACATTTGTGTGCTGGGGGGCGGGGTGCCCAGTGAATGTCAGTGTTACAACCGAAATCAGAAGGCTAGCAAAATGAAATGCTGGGGGGGGGTAACCAAGGGTGGGGGAAATGAAGTGGAGGAAGAAATATTCTGTTTCTGCACAGACAGAAGCTGCAGGGCACGGTGGACAGGAAAAAAATCACAGCCAAGCCTGACCAGGAATGCTCTCTGGTTTGGTCCCACATGTCAGTCAATCAGGGCTGGCTGGCTCGCTTCATCTAATGTAGAAAGAGTGGGTGCTGGCTGTTAGCTCCACTTTGTAAGTAAGAAGTGTGGCTGGGCCAGCTACCACTGCTGTCTTAAAACATGGCTGCCTGAGGCAACAAACAACATAGGAGCCCTCTTCTATGCACAGAAGGGCAGCTGAGTCTCAGTTCAACACTGTTGTTGATGTGACTCCATCCTCCATGGCTCCTCAGGATAACGAACTAGTGTAGAGGACATGCGGCGAGCAGCACGAGACACAACGTTTCATCTGCTCCCAAAAGCAACGGACCTGGGAACTGGCAATACTTTCCCCAGTACATTGGTTCCCCAACTTGGGTAACTCAGGTGTTTTTGGACTGCAACTCTCAGAAGCCTTCACTGCCAGCTTTGCCGACTGGGATTACTGGGACTTGTAGTCTTAAGAACATCTGATTACCCACATATGGGAACCTCTGGCCTAGAATCTTGTTCAGGGTACACTGTATGGGTGGCTGTGCAGGGCATGAGATGTTTTTGAACTACACTCCCCATAATCCCTCCCTTTTGGTTATACTTGCTAGGACTTCTGGAAGTTAGAGGTGCACGCGCACACGCACACACACGCACACACACACACACACACACACACACACACAAAAGGATCTTGAAGGTCACAATTAACCAACCTGATCTTACACTTTTAGAAAAGTGAGATTCAGCAGGTTGTTGATGTTGTGTGCCTTCAAGTCAGAAGTTCGAACTGACATAATGACTAGAGATGGGCACGACTTAGCGCAGGGCTGTTCAATTTTGAACAGGCCGAGGTCTACTTTTTCCAGACGAAAGTGCCTGAGGGCTACTACACTAAAACCTCTACTTATGAATTTTATCTGTTCCGAGCATATGCTCATAAGTTTAAAAAAATGTAAGTAGAGCAACGGGGTGGAGAACTTATCCCCTCACATTTTTTATTGATGGCTGGCGGGCTACTTTTGAACCCTTCACGGGCTACTGGTAGCCCCCAGTCTACCTGTTGGGCAGGCCTGACTTAGCGGAATTCCCGTTTCCGTTTCCGTTACTCATTTCCGTTACGGAACGGAAACGGTAACGGGAATTACTCCGCCAGAACTCGAACTCGAACCGACTAAAGAATAATTGGGTCTGATTTGTCATGGTCGTTCCTGGCATCGCGGCGATCCCGCGATGCCAAGTGGCACAGAAAAAAAGTTCTTAAAAGTTAAAAAAACCCTGATTCCCGGCCATTCCGGCCAAAAAAGCAGGCGGAAATATGCCTGCCTCTGAGAGTGCACCTACCAGAGGGGTGGTTTCTGGGGGGGAGGTCCCGGCCTCCCCCCTCTCCTCCTGTCCTGTCCTGGGCTGCTCTGTGGGACTCGCTGCCGCAGGCTCGCACCAGCAACGGCGCGGGGGGGGGGAAGTCTCGCCGCCAGCCGCCGCAAAAGCAGAAGCGGCACAGAAAAAAAGTTTTAAACTCCCCCCCCATTCCCGGCCAAAAAAAAAGGAGGCAGAAATATGCCTGTGCATGTGCAGTAGTGCACCTACCAGAGGGGTGGTTTCTGGGGGGGTCCCGGCCTCCCCCCTCTCCTCCTGTCCTGTCCTGGGCTGCTCTGTGGGACTCGCCGCCGCAGGCTCGCACCAGCAACGGCGAGGGGGAGTCTCATCACCGGCCGCTGCAAAAGCGGAAACGGCACAGAAAAAAAGTTTTAAACTCCCTCCCCATTCCCGGCCAAAAAAAAAGCAGGCGGAAATATGCCTGTGCATGTGCAGTAGTGCACCTACCAGAGGGGTGGTTTCTGGGGGGCGGGGTCCCGGCCTACCCCCCTCTCCTGTCCTGGGCAGCCGGACTCGAGTCGCCACGCCATGCCATGCAGTGTGGGCGGGGGATCCAAAATGGGGCGGCGACCGCAATATTTTTTTGAAATCATGGAGTGGTCCAAAAACACACAAGCACCACAGAAACATGCGAAAATTGCTATGCTGCTGCCAGAATTTTTACAGTAGTAGTGGGTTTTTCTTGCAACAAAATGTCTCCTCCGGCTCCCCTGTCCATTTTTTTTATTTTATTTTATTTTTTTACACCTGCGCAATGATGGGCTGGCCAAGTGGCCATGTGGGAGTGGACCATGCAAATTTTTGGAGCCATCCCACCAATCGCATGGCCACTTGGCCACTGAGTCTTCTGGGATGTGCCAAGAAGCCCACTAAACCCTGCCCTAGCCCCCTAACCCTAACCCTAATCCTTGATTCCTTACCCATACGCCACAGTACATTGTCCTCTTAGTGGGTCAGAGAGGCACCCAGAGGTGCACCCCAATACTCACCCTAACCTCACCAGTAACTAGCCTAACCCTAGCCCTTGCACTAACCCTGTTGCCTAAGCCAGATCTGTACTTGCATTGCACTACACGAAAGTACAATTCCCTTCTTAGTGAGACACAGCGGGTGCAGAGAGTCTGCCAGTCCGCCACTTGTGGCTCAGGCTGACTCCTCCTGCAGCAGCAGTGCCATGCAAACCATGCCCTCGAGTGCTGCTTGTGTCTCACCGTCACCGACTGTTGCAGGGAAGGCACCCCAAAAAGAGGGGTGCCTCTGCCAGTCTGCTGTGTCTCTGCGTGCAACTTGGTATGCATATCCATATGGCTATGCATGCCCTTTTGCAGCAGCAGGTGAGGAGAGGAGACCCCCATGCCATGAGGGGTCTCCTGGAGCCTGCTTTCCCGTCCTAGCGGGTGAGGAGAGGAGGCACCCCCCCCCAAAAAAAAGAGGTGCCTCCAGGAGCCCGCTTCCCCTACAGCGGGCCAGAGGAGGCACCCACCCCAGAGAGGTGCCTCCAGGAGCCCGCTCCCCCCCAAACCAGTTTAACGACAGACGAAAAAACGAAAAATGAAACGACGACTTTTTGCGAAGTTTCGCAAAAAACGGAAACGAGCCGACACGGGCCGCCTCCAACACACGACAACTCGAAAACGTCATTTTCCCATCTCTAATAATGACCCTAATGGGGCTTTCAAGACAAGTGAGATCTAAAGGAGTGCCTTACTATTTTTATACTCTCACTGACTTTCCATGGATGAGGAAGGATTTGAACTCAGGCCTGCTGAATCCTAGGCCATTACTATATCCACTACATTGGGTTCCTTTCAAGAAGCTAGACATTAATTAAGCCAGGATTTGCTTTTTAAAGCACAAAATAAGACACAGACATTCCAATTAGTGCATTGTCAAAAGAGGAGAAATTGCAACAGATCCTGCAGTAGATGATCTAAGCAAATACAGTTAAGGTCTCTTCCCTTGCCCTGGACTTTCTTTTCCATAACAGAGAGAATTCCCACTGTGGTGTAGTGGACAGAGCGATGGACTAGGACTCTGTCTTACTAGGCCATAGAAAAATCACTGGGCAAGTAGAAATGATAAAAACCACACCTTAAATATTTTGCTTACCTCAAAAGTCCTATTTGGGTTGTTATAAGTCAGTCCCGACTTGGTGGCACAAGAACACACACGTGTAGTCAGGACTCCTTTGAATGTTGCTGTTATGAATGGCTGTCCGCAAGCTCGTAGTGCAAATGTACACACTTAACAACTTAAGAAACATGATTAAGCTTGTGCATAAATCTTGCTGATTCCAAAGCACTCAGAGTGAACATGGTTCCAGCAAAAGTTGATGGAACAGACCAGCATCCCAATGTAGCATTTTTCATTTAATTATTATGTGTCATGCAAAGCCATACACAAGGCAAACTTCTTTAGCAGCCTCTCACGGGGGGGGGGGGGGGTTCCAATAATTAGAGAAGGATACAGACTTGTGAACTGTCTTACCCTGGGTCACAGATACATAGCCCTTTTATAAACACTAAAATAGCCAACGTTCTTCATCGCATGTCACAGACCACCATCTGCTTCCTCCTATCAGAATTCAAATTCTCAGCTGCTACAGATCCAAAATGGTAGTAGAAGTCTGTCCTTCTA
This sequence comes from Phrynocephalus versicolor, assembly GCA_023846285.1. Lineage (NCBI taxonomy): Eukaryota > Metazoa > Chordata > Lepidosauria > Squamata > Agamidae > Phrynocephalus > Phrynocephalus versicolor. The sequence continues at coordinate 68,724,548 of JAHTLZ010000010.1, forward strand.
ATCGTTCCCTTGTGGGATCAAATGCATCTGCATTTTATTTCACCAGTGGATACCAACAACTCAAGGAAATACTTTCATCACCTCTTCTTGTGATGATTTGTTGGTTTCATGTCATACTGATTCTGTTTCTTTCACAGATTCTTCTGCAAAATAACAGCGCTTTGTTCCAAGGGAACTCACTCTGCCTAACTGGGGTTCTGACTACCACTGCTTTCCCACTCAGGTCTCCCAGGGGCCTAAAACATGATCCCACTCATTCCCTTAATTCCCCCCCACACACCTTTCCATTTTGAAACTAGAGGACATATTCCAAACTATACAAAAACAGTTATGTAGATACAAAACTGTGTGTGTGTGCATGTCGCGTCGTTACAGTCATGACCGACAACTCAAAAATTTTTAAAAAAGAAAGAAAGAAAGAAAGAAATAGAAAGAAAGAAAGAAACTACCAAGACTTTCTTTTCAGTATCTACAATTTATATTGTCCTCCCTTTTTTCTCTGCCAGTTACGAAAGAATATATGGTCAATGTGATCTTGTCACTGAGATTAAGAGTTAAGACATTCCCTACAAATCAGTGTAATCTTCCCAACAGGACAATGTAACATGACGTGCTCCTGTCTGGATAGCACATTTTCAATTACTATACATGTTTTCTCCTTGGTAAACCAGCTTAATTTTCAGCTAGGTCACTGTATTAGAGCATGTCCTACACTTGGGGTGGGGGTGGTAGACAGGGTGGAAAAAGGAGCAATCTTAGTGCCCTTGTAAGTTGTTTAGCCTCTGGCACTTATAAATCCAAAAACACTAGGGAAATCCCTTTTGCGTGCTTGTAATATGCTTTTAGATTTATTACTTAAAGAACCTCCACTTAATCCCTTCAGCGAAGTCAAGTTTCATCTGCATTCTAATAAAGGTTTCCTATGGAAAAACGGAAAGTAAACAACAACACATACATGCTTGGATGAAAAGAAATAATTCACAGCACACACACACACGCACACACAAAATGGAAAAATACATTCTTCAGTGCGTTTTCACATCTAGGAAAGCAAGTTGTTTCTTTTCTCTCTTTTTTTTTCTTTTTTCTTTTTTAAAGGCAGGATGGTTTAAATTACTCCACACAAGTCCAGACCATCTATCTTCGGCTGCTCTCTTCGACACTTGGCCAGGGTGGGCAGGCAAGGCAGAGGCTAAAAAGCTCTTTAGGGACCAAATTACTGTTTCAAAATGGGCCGTGTGCTCCTCGCGCTCCAAGAATATGACAATATTATCTGAGAGATGTTACAGAGGCTGTGTATCTTTCAGAGCTCTGCAAATGCATCTAGCATGATTAGAGGCATATGTCACTAAAATATATATGATATAAGAGGGGGAGGGAGGATGTCACTGAAAATCGACTTTTAACAGTGTCCAGCCAGAACTCTACAAGATCTATGGAACATCTTAGCATTTTATAGCAATGGTGATATTTGCTGGCCTTTTTGGAAAAACAAAAAGAAGTGCAGCTATAGTTCACGCTTTCCCTCCCTCGCTCCCTTTTCTTCTTCTTCTTGACTTTTAAAGAGGCCTGGCTCCTCCTGTTAGACTTGCCTGTAAAATTGGTGTAACATAAATGCTAATCAAGAGACCACCAAGAGGACCATACAAACATCGGTCATGCTAGTCCCTCAACATCACCGCCAAGGAGAGAAAATGCATCACGAAGGGTCGCAGAACAAAAGAAGACCCAAGGTATTATTTGATGATGGGTGAACTCCGTTCCTACACATTTTACCTATTCTTCCAGATTCCTGGAGGAAAAGTGGATGGGTCAAAACAACTCTTGTGATGGAGAAAACCAATTAACTCCCATTGAGTTCCATGAAAGGCTGAAGTTGGTGGCCCTATTAATCAGTTCTGAAGGTCCAGCCCTACCGCTAAAGCAGAACAAGGCAGCTGGCTCAGATGACAGATGCGGATGGGCAGGAAGTGGCAATGAGATGTTGGCGCACAGGTGTGTGTGTGTGTGTGTGTGTGTGTGTGTGTGTGTGTGTGTGTGTG
>JAHTLZ010000010.1:68726835-68778161 GCA_023846285.1 Phrynocephalus versicolor
CCAGGAAAGTTAGCCTCAAAAGAGGAATATTGAAGGGGCTTATTTGTCACTACTCCTTTTAAACAGCGCACAAATCCCCAATTTTAAATAAATCTGGATTGGGCTACCATATTTCAGAAAAATTTCACTGTTATATATGGATAACCTAAAACTACAGTATATGCAAAAAACAAAAAAATCCACAGAGATAGAATCACTGCTAAACACAGTGCAACTATTTAGCGAAGATATTCAAATAAAATTTGGAATTGACAAATGTGCAGCTCTGTCATGCAACATGAAAAGATAAAAATTAGATTATAAAATCACTTTTATCAAGTGATGAAAATTATAAATATATTGGAGGACTAGAAGCAGATAACATCCTGCACACAAAATTTAAAGTTCTGACAGAAAGGCAATTCATCAAAAGAGTGCGGAAAATCTTAAAGTCAAAATTGAATTGTGGAAATACAATCAAATGCCATAAACACATGAGAAGTTCTACTAAAATATATCCAGCTGGAATGACAGACAGGATTTAAAATGAATTGGAAGAATTAGATCAAAAACATGGAAACTAATGACCATGTATGATCCACTACATCCAAAAAGCGATGTGGACAGATAGTATTTACCACAAAAAAAAACTGAGGCAGTGGATGACTGCAAATACAGCAGGTAGTAGAGGAGGGGGGGAGCCTAAATGATTATATTAGTATGAGCAGAAAAATTGCTTAAGCCAGTGAAAATTGAGAATATCTTCAAAGCAACAGAAACAAAGACAATGTAAGAAACAGCAATTTGAAAATCAATTAAACAGTTGGAAAAATAAGCCACTACATGGACATCATCTGAGAAATATTGATGGAAGGCATGAGAATAATTTAATTTCAGCATGGCTAAAACTTGCAACAATTAAGAAAGAAACCAAAGTCTTGATTTTTTTTTGATATTTTTTTGCTGCACAAGAACAAGCACTCCAAACCAATGTGACGAAAGCTAAAATTCAAGCGCTAACAGCAAATGTCAAATCTGAACATAACATCATACATAGTAGTAATAGAATGAAGAAATGTCTGGATCATTGATATTGCAATTCAAGGGGATGCCAGAGTTGCAGCTAAAGAATTGGAAAAATTAGCAAAGCACAGAGATCTGGTAATTGAAACCTCTCACTTGGGTTGAAACACACTTAGTGGTCCCCACCGTTATCAGAGCTTTGGGGATAGTGTCAAGAAAATTCACACAATATTACGAGCAGTTGCAGATCTCAGAAATAACACCATCAGAGCTACTAAAAATGGCAATTTTAAGAACAGCGTCTACTGTGTATTGCACAGATATTTAACGGATATTTAGGGTTTTTTGGTTAAAGCTTGCATCTGCTATATAATAAAGTTGTACATGTTTTTATAAATCTTATTGACTGTGCCTGGTATATAATAATAATAATAATAATAATAATAATAATAATAATAATAATAATAATAATAATAATAATAATAATAATAATAATAATAATAATAATAATAATAATAATAATAATAATTGAAATTCACATGACTGGGTTATCTCAAGCAAAGCAGTTAAAGGTTAGGAAAATTGCTAACCTGACAGGAGAACTCAACTCCTGCTGAGAGTAAGTATATGTTCACAGCTGTATTCTTTATCATCTTTACAAGCAGGAGTTCTGTGAGAAATTTCCAGGTCACAGCTTTCGTATTACTGGCTTGATCCATCAGGACACTAGGCTAGATTGATTATTTCCCTGCCTCCACCTCTCCGCTTTAAGGCATTTCAAATTCATATGCTCAGAAGACACCTGTACCTTTAAAAGCAAAATGTCGCCTGCCCGTGAGAGCACCGCAACAGCAGCTGGGAGCACACATAGTGGGGTTTTCTTAAAGAAGACACAGAGCACAACCTTTGAGAACCAACCATGTTGGTGGTATTAAAGGGGCTCTCAAAAGATGTCTTCGGGACTCCCACTGCCCTCTGCATCCTAGTCCTTCCCTCTGTTTCCTTCCTCCTTGCCATGTTCCAAAGAGAGGGCATTGTAGCCCATTCTTCTTTTCTATGAAGATGTTTTTACTGTGAGAGTTTATCCAATGCTCGGAAGGATTCTGTGTGCTCTTTGCTACCATCTGCGATCTGTTTCCAGCTGAAACGTGATGGGTTGGATCTGGGATCTTCTGCATCAACCCCGTGGGATGAGAAGGATTCCGTTTATTTAGAACCCTAATGATTGTCTTCTTTCCCTGCATCTACAGCAGGCATGTCCAAACTTTGACCCTCGTGATGTTTTGGACCACATCTCCCAGAATTCTAAGCTTAGATTGCCAATGGCAAAGGACTGTGAAAGTTGTGGTCCAAAACATCTGGAAGGCCAAAGTTTGGACATGCCTGATCTACAGTATTACTGTTTTGCTTGAGGCAATGCCCCACTTAAAGGCAGGCACTTCTTGTCCTTGAGATTCATACATACAACTTTTGGTCATACATATTCTGTTTGGTACAAATCTACCTTACATACTATGACCAGATAAGTGCAGTCTTATACATTCAAGCAGAAATACAATCAAAATGCCATCTAATATCTTGATCACACACATCCAGCCCACACACAAACCCATGACCCTAAAAAAAACCTACAACACTTGTGGAAATTTATTATGCTTATACCTGCCTGATGGCCTGTATAGCCTACTCAACCAACCAGCAGTGTAGTGTAGCTAGAACACAGAGATCTTTAGATTAGCAGGCCCAGTGATACTATCTGTCCCAATCCCCAAGGCTTGCTTGTTCCTTTTGAACTTGGCTTCATTCCTCACAGTGCAAAAGCTAATTTCCCTCCCCACATCAGCAATATCCCTTTTGTTATTCAAAGTATTAGTGCAGGTAGCATGATTTTTAATAAAGAATTAAGATCCATTAACCTTACAAAAGACCTGCTAAACATGAAATTACTAGAACAAATTGGCCTATAAGGGTGTACATAGTGATCTTTGTTTGTTTGTTAGTTTGTTTTGGACTTGGCTATGGGAACTGCTGTGATGGGTGCCTGCACTTCATTCAGCATGGAGCCCTCTGTTAGCAGAGAGTTGGAGGCATAAAATAAAATACCTAAATAAATGTCATTCAGTGCAATGCGGTCTAAATGACAAATGGGGGCCAAATAACTGAACAGCAGTCTTGTTGCTCACCACATCTGTAGGCTATGCTTCTCAATGGAGTCATATTACGAAGGAGAGACAGGATACATTATTTAGCTTTATGTGAACTGGAGTGTGCACATCCTGGAAGAGTCCCTGAGTAGGCAACTTTGAAAAATCCCACCCTTAAAAGAAGCAAAAAACTCCTCTTTCCGCTTGCATTATGCTTCTCCTTGAATGCAACACAATTAAACTTAGCCTTGTTGATGATTGCAGGAAATTAAGGAGAGCTGCACTGCGATAGATTAGAAGACTAAACGGGCAATGTGTTACACAAATTTGGCCAGCAGTATTTTGGAATCAGACAGTACAAATGGGCGAGAGTTAAGTCATTCTTCAGCTTTCTTTGGCAGGGTCTTTTATCATTTACAATATTTACTTGGCATGTGTCATATTCATCTCAAAGAAAAAATGACACATAGCACCTTTCAAACAAAGCAAAGCACTATGCTACTAATTTAGTTCATGAAGTGTGTAATTCAGTCCTTTTGCACTGGGCCAGGATTTGTCTCCTGAATCCATCAGAAAACAACCATTCTTGCTTGTAACTAGGCTACGGAAGATAAAAAGCCTCCCAGTCTTAGCTAGCATTTCCGAAATGACAAATGTAGTTCACCCTCTTCCTCACAGCAGTCAATGAAATAAAGGGAAACTGAAATAAGACGACTGATATAAGATGGTGTTACTTAACTACTTCACCATTTTCTCCTTCAGAGAGATGTAAAACTTGACTGATACAATATTTGGGCAACCAGGCACTTGAAAGGTTAAAGACTTTTGAAGGGACTTACTTATGTCTTGTCCTCACCCTGATTTCATATAAGGTAGCTGCCCAACCAATAACTTCTGCTTTTTAAATGAGGGGTGAGGGAATGGGACCAAGGAATACCCCAAGCAGTGAGGTGGCCAAGTTTGCGGATGACACAAAACTTTTCTGTGTGGTAAAAACCAGAGAAGGTTGTGAAGAGCTCCAGAAGGATCTCTCCAAACTGGGGGAATGGGCTGTGAAATGGCAATTTTCAATGTAGGAAAATGTAAAGTAATGCATATTGGGGCAAAAAAAAAAATCAAAACTTTATCTATCAACTCATGGGCTCTGAGCTATCGTGACGGATCAGGAAAGAGAGCTTGGTATGCTGGTGGACAGCTCAATCAAGGTGTCTACCAGGTGTGTGGCAGAGGTGAAGAAGGCCAGTTCCATGCTAGGGATTATCAAAAAGGGGATTGAAAATGAAACAGCCAACATTATAATGCCATTGTACAAAACGATAGTAAGGCCGCAGCTGGAGTATTGTGTACAATTCTGTTCACCGCATCTCAAAAAAAAAGGCATAGTGGAACTGGAAAAGGTGCAGAAGTGAGCGACTAAAATGATTACGGGGCTGGGGCACCTCCCTTATGAGGAAAGGCTAAAACATTTGGGTCTCTTTAGTTTTGAAAAAAGGCACCTGAGAGGGGATATGATTGAGATGTACAAAATAATGCAGGGCATGAGTAAAGTGGATAGAGGGATGCTCTTCTCCCTCTCACAAAATACCAGAACTAGGGGACATACACTCAAATTAAGAGTTGGGAGCATGAGGACAGACAAAAGAAAAAAAACTACCCAGCGTGTTATTAGTCCGTGGAACTCCCTGCCACAGGAGGTGGTGATGGCATCTCGCCTGGATGCCTTCAAAGGGAGATTGGACAAATTCCTGGAAGAAAAGTCCATCACAGGTTACAAACTATGATGGAGATGAACCATGATGGAGATCTGTAATCTCCAGGCTTAAAACCGGGGTACTTCAAGGGCCAGATGCAGAGGAGTGGTATCTGGAGACAGATATCTAGTCTTGTGTGCTCCCAGACACATTTGGTGGGTCCACTGTGATATTGAATTGTAAAGAACTTCAATAGGGCAGCAACCAAAGTTTTTGTTACTGTGATTTTAAGATGGAAGCTATCTGACATCCTCTTTTCCTTTTCCTTCTTTAAACATACAGTGTTTACTGCAGAGGATTAAGCCTTATTTATTTTTTTAAAAAATTAGCAATTCCAATATTCACATAGCTACAATACTTCAGTGCTACTGTCACTTGATTCAAGTGTGAGTACCTAAACCCAGCTGCCTTTTATTCAATTTTGTGTTGCACTCCACTTTGTGCAACACAAACATTGGTTGTCCAACAAGGCCCTACAAATAGCGGAGGACAGAAGGGATGCAAAATGCAAGGGAGAAAGGGAAAGATACAGAAAATTGAATGCAGACTTCCAAAGAATAGCAAGGAGAGACAGGGCGGCCTTCTTGAATGAACAGTGCAAAGAAATAGAGGAAAACAACAGAAAAGGAAAAACCAGAGATCTATTCAAGAAAATTGGAGATATTAAAGGGGCATTTCGTGCAAAGATGGATATGATAAAGGACCAAAATGGTAGTAGAGATCAAGAAGAGATGGCAAGAATATACAGAAGAATTATATCAGAAAGATCTGGATGTCCCTGATAACCAAGATAGAGTAGTTGCTGACCTGGAGCCAGACATCCTGGAAAGTGAAGTCAAGTGGGCCTTAGAAAGCATTGCAAACAACAAGGCCAGTGGAAGTGACGGCATTCCAATTGAACTCTTTAAAATCTTGATGCTGTAAAGGTGCTGCATACGATATGCCAGCAAATTTGGAAAACCCAGCAGTGGCCAGAGGAATGGAAAAGATCGGTCTACATCCCAATCCCAAAGAAAGGAAACGCCAAAGAATGCTCCAACTATCACACAATTGCACTCATTTCACACACTAGCAAGGTTATGCTCAAAATTCTACAAGGCAGGCTTCAGCAGTATGTGGAAAGAGAACTTCCAGAAGTACAAGCTGGATTTCGAAGGGGCAGAGGAAATAGAGATCAAATCGCCAACATGCGCTGGATTATAGAGAAAGCCAGAGAGTTCCAGAAAAACATCTACTTTGGCTTCATTGACTATGCCAAAGCACTTGACTGTGTAGACCACAACAAACTATGGCAAGTCCTTAAAGGAATGGGAGTGCCTGACCACCTTATCTGTCTCCTAAGAAATCTATATGTGGGACAAGCAGCAACCGTCAGAACTAGATATGGAACAACTGACTGGTTTAGAATTGGGAAAGGAGTACGACAAGGCTGTATACTGTCACCTTGCCTATTTAACTTATATGCAGAGTACATCATGAGAAAGGCAGGTCTGGATGAATCACAAGCCGGAATTAAGATTGCCGGAAGAAATATCAACAACTTCAGATACGCAGATGATACTACTCTAATAGCAGAGAGTGAGGAGGAATTAAAGAACCTCTTAATGAGGGTGAAAGAGGAGAGTGAAAAAAATGGGCTGAAGCTCAGTATCAAAAAAACTAAGATCATGGCCACCGGTCCCATCACCTCCTGGCAAATAGAAGGGGAATAAATGGAGGCAATGACAGAGTTTATTTTTATGGTCTCCTTGATCACTGCAGATAGCGACTGCAGCAGCAAAATAAAAAGATGCCTGCTTCTTGGGAGGAAAGCAATGGCAAACCTAGATAGCATCCTAAAGAGCAGAGACATCACTTTGCCAACTAAGGTCACGACAGTCAAAGCTATGGTTTTTCCAGTAGTGATGTATGGAAGTGAGAACTGGACTATAAAGAAGGCTGATCGCCGCAGAATTGATGCTTTTGAGCTGTGGTGCTGGAGGAGAGTCTTGAGAGTCCCCTGGACTGCAAAGAGATCAAACCTATCCATCCTGAAAGAAATCAACCCTGAATGTTCACTGGAAGGACAGATTTTGAAGCTGAGGCTCCAGTACTTTGGCCACCTCATGAGAAGAGAGGACTCCTTGGAAAAGTCCCTGGTGCTGGGAAAAATCGAAGGCAAAAGGAAAAGAGGACGGCAGAGAATGAGATGGTTGGACGGTGTCATTGATGCAACCAAAATGAATTTGATAAATCTCCAGGAGGCAGTGGAGGATAGGAAGGCCTGGCAAGCTCTGGTCCATGGGGTCACAAAGAGTCGGACACGACTGAATGACTGAACAAGAACAACCACCACCACTTTGTTAATTTCTTTTTTAATTTGAAAGGCAGCCTAGAAATTAAGGAATGAAATACAAATTAAATAAATAAATCCCTAAGAACAACATTCCTGTCAGCAAAAACAGATGGATATTTATCTTCCTAATAATTAAAACCTTTCTTTGTGATAGCAGAAATTAGAGATGGGCACAAAATGATTTTTTTATTCATTTTGTTTTTCGTTATTTGGTTCATTATGTAACAAAACGAATAGTGACCCTAGGGGCAAATTTTACACAAAACGAACCAGACCGAGAAAAATTGGTTCAGTCAGGTTTGTTTCATTAATGGTGGGGAGCGGAGATGTCTCCTACCTAGTGCTGGTCCGGAAGTCCTTTCATGCTGAGCTGCACGGAGGGAGCACGCACCTTGTTGGTGCCATCAAGGCACGTGGTGGGCTCGAGCCTCAGCCCAGCCCCGGGAGGAGAGATAAGAAGCAGGCTGTGTTTAGGCGGCCAGAGCAGCGCACTTTTGAAGCCGCCCCCTTGTGCCTCCCTCCCGCAGCCCATTATTGCGGGGCCGATTGGGAGGGGAGATAAGGAGGCCATGCTTAGGCGGCCAGAGCAGCATGGCTTCAAAGCCGCTGCCCCCTTGCACCTCCCTCCCGCGGCCTGTTATCGCGGGGCCGATCAAGAAGGGTGATAAGAAGGCCGTGCTTAGGCAGCCAGAGCAGCGTAGCTCTGACACCACTTCCCCTCTTCACTCCTCCCACGCCTGTTCGTAGGCACCCCCCAGCTCCAACCGGACCCCAGGGTTCGCGCAGTGTGTGCTGGAAAAAAGTGGGTAAAATGTATAACGAATTAACAAAACAATGAAATGAATTTTTTTTGCAAAAATTCACAAAAAAGAAACGAAATGAAATGAACTCCTTAATGAAACAAAACACCATTTTTTCGATTCGTGCCCATCTCTAGCTGAAATGTACTTCACCTATTTAGCCTGCTCTACCACCTCTTCAGTATTCCCAATTGGAGGGTTTGGTCCACCTGACACTGCCTAAATTTAAATAAATGGCCTCTGAAGAAGGAGAAGATAAATGTATGAAATTGAGTGCAATGTTTCTTTCCTTTCTCTCTCTCTCTCTCTCTCTCTCTCTCTCTCTCTCTCTCTCGCTCTCTCTCTCTCTGTGTGTGTGTGTGTGTGTGTGTGTGTGCGCGCGCACGCGCACGCATGTATCTTTATCTCTGTGTATACATCTCTAGATAGATGTTTTATACAAAAATGACTTAGATGTAATTTAATATTATAGCGCAACAAAATAAAAGGTGGAATTATATGAACAGCTTGCAAATACAGAGAATAAATACACACTTTTAGTGAATTGGAAGTGTTTAAAATAATTTCACTGACACATTCACTTATCACGGCAGGGGGCTTGGGTAATAGTTGTTTTCGCTTAAGCTGCAGAAATGTTAGCAGCAGCCGTTGTTGATTACAAGCAAGAGTTTTGGCACTTAAAAGTCCCATCAAAATGGATTCTCAAAAGTAAATAACAATATCAGGCTAATCCTTCCTCCTTGAGTTATTTGACATGTATTACAACAAAGACGCAATTTCTTACTTTGTACTATTTTAAAGGGGAAACCTCCAAAAGCATGGCATTTTCTAACAACGGCTTCATTGCGCCACTCACCAGTTCAGGGCAACACTGATTAAGTAAAAGTCAATTACAAAACAGACAGCTACTTGCTAAACCACCTGTCATTAAACACTGAATAGAGAACACCCAATAACCGCAGCCTCTACCCCACAAAATTATAGGAAACTTATCACAGTTAGAATGTGGGTTTGACCTAATGAGTTTCTACTACATGACCTAGTGACAATCAAAAGGAGGAGAAGCTGTTATTTTTGTAGATTGCTGATAAGAGTGATTCTTTGTAATGCATGAAAATAAAGTGATACATGAATATGACACTTGGCTGTTAGTGGCCAGTGTCCTCTTAGCATAACTGTGTACAATGGCTTATCTCATCATGTGGCAACCAGAATATATAATTTAAATGGATTGAAAGATTCATTCATTTAAGTTTTTGAGGCTCCCTTGGGCTGCCTTTTGCTCCGGGAAAGTTTTTGGGAACTTTGGGATGGGGTGGGGAAGCCTGTTCTGTGTCGGGTGCTATTCAATATCTTTATTAATGACTTGGATGAAGGAACAGAAAGTAGACTGATTAAATTTGCAGATGATACCAAATTGGGAGGGGTGGCTAATTCCCTAGAGGGGGAAAGTACAAAATGACCTTGACAACAGAGAGAAATGTAGGGTCCTGCATCTAGGCAGAAAAAAATGAATTGCATAGATATAGGATGGGAGACACCTGGCTGGAGAATAGTACATATGAAAGGGATCTGGGAATCTGGGTGGACCACAAATTGAACATGAGCCAGCAGTGTGATGCAGCAGCCAAGAAAGCCTATGTGATTCATGGCTACATCAACAGAAGCATAGTGTCTAGATCAAGGGAAGTGATAGTACCACTCTATTCTGCTCTTGTCAGACCCGACCTGGAGTACTGTAATCAGTTCTGCACTCTTCAGTTTTAAAGGATGCTAACAACCTCAAACAGGTCCAGAGTAGGGCGACGAGAATAGTTAAAGGTCTGGAAGAAATGCCTTATGAGGATTGGCTTAGGGAGCTGGACATGTTTAGACTTACAAAAAGAAGGCTGAGAGGGGATATGATAGCTATGTTTAAATATTTGAAAGGATGTCATATTGAAGAGGAGACAGGTTTGTTTTCCATTGCTTCAGAGACTAGTACTTGGGGCAATGGTTTCAAAATTCCGGAAAAGAGATTCCATTTGAACATTAGGAAGAACTTCCTGATGGTTAGAGCTGTATGGCAGTGAAATATGCTGCCATGGAGGGTGGTGGTGTCTTCTTCCTCGGAGGTGTTTAAGCAGAGGCCGGGTAGCCATTTGTTGGGAGTACTGTGATGGGGACTCCAGAATGGCAGGGGTTTGAACTGGATGGCCCTTGAGGTTTCTTCCAACTCTATGATTCTCTGAATATCTAAAAACTACTGCAGGATCTCTGGAAGATGAAGTTGTGCAAGAAGCCATGTTCCCTGGGAAGACGGGCGGTATAACAATAAAATAAAATAAAATAAAATAAAATAAATAAGAGGATTTAGGCCAGGGTCTTATTCTTGGCACACTGATACATATACACACAACTGTATATATGTACACTCACTTGGTACCTGAACAATCAAAACTAATTATTGCTCATCTATAAACCATCGTACAACTACTATTCCGAAAGTTTCTTTCTGTTTTTCACCCCATTCTTTTTCATTCTTAAGTGTTTTATCTCTGTTCTCCACACACTGTCAGATGAGTTGATTGCTCTTTGGGCTTGCCCTTTTTGCTTGCACTGTAAACTGCTATGCATATAAAAGATGTTATGTAACATCATCCTCACCCTTGCTATCATTAAAATTGTCTTTATAACATTACACCAGAAGATGCAGCAGACTCTTAGAGACTGCCAGGCATGTCCAGAGACACCAAAGCCACTACTCCTTCCATGCAGCAATGCCACTGATTTAAGGAGATTGACGATTGGCTGTTCTGTGTTACGAAACATGACCTTTGACTCAGAAACTTGGGAGCCAGCAGGGACAAACATTAATATTATGCCACACTGAGGGGGGAAATCATCCTTCATCAGTACCAGCAAGCGAATTATGGAGTGGCATGTGATACTGCCTGACCGTTTTCAAGTCACAGAGTCAGTGTTGTGCAAGTCTGTGGCCATGTGGCTGGCATGGCTGAATGCATTTCTGCACACGGAACACTTTGCCTTCCCACTTTTTATGGTGGCACCTATTTATCTATTTGCTTTCGAACTGCTAGGTTGGCAGGATCTGGGGTTAACAGCGGGAGCTCGCTCCACTGCGTCGCACCCGGGATTCGAACCGCTGAGCTGCTGATTTTGCAGCCGACAGTTTCAGTGTTCTAGGCCACTGAGCCACCACACACAAACTGGAGTCACATGCAAAACAAGTGGCAGAGAAAGAGAAAAAACTGGGTACAGGCTACAACATTCCTATGTTTTGTCATCTCCATTTTACAACCCTGTTGAGACAGATGTGGCCTGAATAAAACAAAGAAAATGTCTTCTCTATCTGTATCATAAAGGAATCATGGTATAAGGCAGTTCACTGGTGTGAGAGCTGATGAGCCCCTTTTGCACAAAATAGTTTGCTCCCTGTTGCAAAAGGAGAAGATGGTGCCCGCTTCCATTTCTGTTTCAGATGCAAACTGAGCTGAAACTTAATTCACCACTGCCAAGGGAATGGCATCCAGCACTATGCCTGAGAGCATCATAAGAACATATAAGAACATAAGAAGAGCCATCATCAGAAGAGCTTAGAAGAGACACAACAGGCTATGGGGTGCACACCATGTGGTCCAGTCACAGGCACAGGAGATGATGGTTTGAGACATGCTATGCATGCTCTATTGCAGCCTTCTCTGGCTTGGCACCTTCCAGGAAGCACAGCTGGAGGGTGTGTCTTAGCTGCTTCATCAAGCATCTGGCACAGAGGTAGCCGCCCCAATGTAACTAATGAGGCTTCTTTCACATGTGAGAAGTAGAGATGGGCACGAAATGAACAATTTTTCGTTTCCGTTTCCATTTTTTGTTTCATTATGCAATGAAACGACAAACGAATTTTATCTCTAAAATGAAACAAAACGAACAGAAACACAAGAAATTTTGTCGTCCGTTTTGTTTTCGTTACGGCAATACATTGAACTGCTTTAAATGCTAAAAAAATCACAAAAATTGAAATAAATGGTAATGAAACGGCAACGAAATGAATGAAAATGAAAACAATTTTTTGTAAAAATTCACAAAAACTGGAACCGAACTAAAACGGACCCCCTAAACGACAAATGACAAACGAAACACAATTTTTTTATTCGTGCCCATCTCTAGTGAGAAGGCCTGAAATCTCACTTCATGTATGCCAATAGAACATCTTGGGAAGAGAAGGCAATGCATCCAGCATCTATTAGAGAAACAACCCTACCACAAAACAGGGCACCTACAGATAAAGGAAAAAGAGAAACCTGACCTCCTCATGATTTAAGGACCTCAACTGAGAAAAGATGCTGTACATTACTCTTATCTACTGTATACCTGGCCTTATATTGGCTACCCTTTAAAGCAAGGGTTCCCAACTTTGCCCCTGCCCCACCCCACCCCAATGCTTGTGGACAAATCCCCCAGAAGCCTTCACCAGTAACTACACTGGCCAGGGTTTCTGTGTGTTCTAGTCCATGAACCTCTGGGGACCCAAAGTTGGGAATTATGGCTTTAAAGCATTTGTTTAGATATCCTCAGCAGCCCCATGGTGTTCCCTCTGAAATCAGGAACTCATAAGAAGAAAGCTATATGATGAGACCGTGTCAGTCCCATGGGGCATTCCTTTCAGAATTATATGGATAAGCTGCAAACATTCCTTGAAAAAGGTTTAAGAAAACAGAACTTTGGCTATAACATGTCTTAGGTCAGTGGTTCTCAACCTTCCTAAAGCCGCGACCATTTAATACAGTTCCTCATGCTGTGATGACCCCTTGCCCTGCTTGGAAGAGGCCACAAGCCCCCTTTGGCAGGCCACTGCCACCGGTGCCATAGAGAACTTCCTCTACAGGCACCCTCAGCCAATCGCAGCCCCCGGTGCCACTGACTGACATCCCCTCCAACCTATCAAGCTGTAACTCACTCTTTCCTCCCTTCCTCCCCCTCCCCCTCCAGACCCAAGCTATTTGTGCCTTTTTCTTCACTGGCTCATGGTGACCCCAGTGAAATGGTTGTTTGACCCCCCAAAGGGGTCCCAACCCCCAGGTTATGAACCACCATCTTAGTTCAATCTTCCTCACAAGACAATTCTTCATTCTCACCCACTCAAAAATAAAATATGTAAAAACATTAATTTATTCCCTTCCTAGGTGTAAATAACAAAACGTCTGTAATGGATCCTTTGATGTAATCTGTTTTTAATGGAATTGCAGGCAAGGGGATCATTCCGTTGGTCATTCAAAGAACATGTTACAGAAGAGCAATTGTATTTTATTTTACTCTGCACAGTTACACAATCTATGTGCACAAGCTTCCAAGTAAGGACAGAAAATACAAGAAGTCCAGGTGGTAATTCAGGTTCTCTCATATGTGTGGGGTCTATTATTCTGCACATGTCCATCAGCAGTGGAAACCATTCCCTTGTTTTGTCTGTTTATCACAAATACCAGTTTGAGGTCTCTACGATTATAATCTCATGGAAATTATCTAGGGATCACTGCTGATGTTGCCACACTGAAATACTTGGATTGATTTGAGGCTGGCAATGTTTCCTTTCCTCACTGTACTGCTGCACCACAAAAATGGTATGTGGGTGAAAAGTTCAACAATTCCACATAGAGATGGGCACGACTTAGCAAAATTTCCGTTTCCGTTTTTCTTTTTCTTTTTCGTTACGTAACAAAACAAAAAACGAAAAACGGTTCAAAAATGGAACGAAAACAGAAATAAAACGACTAATTTTGAGCCGTTTTTCGTTTTTTGTTACTGGAAAAGCACTTAATGGAGCTAAATGGGAAGAAACGAAAAAAATTCGTTTTCATTTTCGTTTTTCGTTTTCGTTACGTAACGAAACGAAAATGAAATTTTGAAAATTAGCTCACGAAAACGGAAACAAAACGGACCCCTAGACGAAAACGAAAACGAAAACGAAAAAAATTTCTGAGTCGTGCCCATCTCTAATTCCACACTGTCTTTCTTGCTGATTTCCCTCTTCTTTACCCTGACCCTGTTCCAAGACTTCAGTTGATGACAATGCTAGCCATGACATGCCTTGGAAAAATGCAAAAGGCACCTCTCCTGTTTCAGTCCTCACCAGAGTCAATCAGTTTTGGGCCACAATTCCCAGAATTCCATGCCTGTATTTTCATTGGCAAAGGGCTGTGGGAGTTGTGGTCCAAAATATTTGAAGGACGGAAGTTTGGACATGCCTGAACGGTTAGGAAATGTGAGGGAAGGTGTATTAGAGAACTGTAGTGGAGAAAGACAGAGCTCTGTGCCATGAAGCTTGCCCTGTGTTTTTCCTTCCCAACCCAGCCGTGGGACAGGAACCAACACTGGTGGTGAGATTCAAGAGCTCATCCACTTGATACCATGGGAAGAATCACCACACCCTGTTCTCCACCAGAAACGTATACCAGAATGGTAGTGATCCTCATTACATGTCATTTCCTTGACAATAAAAAAGGAACACTGGCTTCTATTATAGCACATAAATTATCCCATATCCCAATGCCTTCTACTTTGGCTATCCAGAAATCGGCAAGGCACCTGGCACGAAAGATCCGTGTTTATCTGATTTTCTTAAGTGCAAAAAGAGAGACAAGCCTTGGACCTTTGGGTTACAAAGCACATGTTCTCTCTCCCATGGAGCTACAGGATTTCCATAAATGTACTTTTCACAGTTAAGAGGAGGTATAAGTCTCAGAGTGACATAGAGAATCAAGGTCTCAGGGATGCCCGTCAGTCCCCTCTGCCTCAGTAATATTAAAAACCACAGGGAAAAAGCAGCATGGTTAATCTAGAAAGCAGAACTGTTTTTTTTAAATCATATATATTTTATTTAGATATAAATTCCTTTTCAGAATAAAAAATTCATTGATGTGTGCTCTTTGACTAATCCCAGTCATACCTGGTAATTTCTTCTCATCTTTAAATATTTCTCAGAACAAACTGATTGAAGTAACTTGGCATAGGCTGAAGAGGTATCTGCCTTCTTGCTTCTATTTGCCATGTTTTATAGAAGAAAATTTTAGAACTTCAAACTAGCTGGAGATGGCATGATATTTTAAGAAAAAAGGCTTGGCTCTTTCTTAATGTGTCCCTTAGGAAAAGTATCTCTTTATTTTAAATAATGGAACTGAATTATTTGTTTCACCGTAAAAGTCAGGGTTGGCAAATGCATGCCTACAGGCTGTTATCAGAGACCAGCCTTGACCAATCTGGTCCTTCCAGATGAATTAAACTACATTTCTCACCATCCCTGTGAACACGGCCATAGGGAGTGATGGGATAAACCATTCAACACATCTGGAGGGGGCCAAGTTAGAGAAGGCAGAATTGAATCAACAATCCCTTTAAATCTTGCATTGTTTTCAAATTGCACAGATTCTGCTGCTTACAGGGACCTTCTTGTAACACAGATTTCCCTACTTGGTCTGTGACATGATTGAATTGACTAAAATCCTGATGCTTAGCATTGTGGGTTGCAATGTACAGTGGAGTTTGTTTGTTTGTTTTGAATATTTTTATTTATTTTAATGTTAATTTTATAAAAACAATTCCAAATACAAATACAAAACATATATAAAAATTAAAATAAAACTAAACAACATTGCTCCTCTCCACCAATGGGGCCTCTTAAACAATATTATCCCTCTCTTCCAGAACTGAGCCTCTTGGCGTTGTTGTTAAATGCCTGTACTGCAGGTAAAGCTGTGCTCACGACCAGGGGTTCACTCCCAGGTAGCCTGCTCATGGTTAACTCAGCCTTCCACCCTTCCGAGGTCAGTAAAATGAGTACCCAGCTTGCTGGGGGCGGGGGGAAATGTGTAGCCTACATACTGTAATTAAATTGTAAAAATTCTATTTCCACTAATGAATATATTTCATATAGTTCATCTTTTTACCACCATGCAGTTCTGCTACAAAGAAGCATATCTCTCATACCCACACCCCTGCTTTCTAATTTCCCTGTACATGTGGAGGCGACTATCTGCAAAGGAGCAATCTCTCTATCTATAAAGGCTACCCTTGAGATTTCAGATTCCTGTTTTTACCAGGGTGTTATAACCTTGCAGGTATATGTTCGGTGGCTGGCTGGGCTGTTTGTGCCACTATAAGGATCCATGAATATGTACAAAGCTGGGGTAGGGAGAGGGCATGTGTACGAGAATTCTTGCAGGGAAGTGGCATATCTGGGGGGCACAGAAGGGTACATTTGTCCCAGGCACAGCAATCTTGGGGGTGACTGGAGGGGGAGGGGGAGGAGGGGGAGGAGGAAGCCCTGCATCCTCCCGCCAGCAGTCCTCAGGCTTGGTGATGGGACCCACTCAGTTGCAGCTGCCTCCTCCGCTTCTGCGTGCCAGGCAAGTGGTGAAGCAAGCAGGCAGGTAGGCGGTCAAGTGTGGTGGCTGTGGTGCCCTCCTCCTCCTCCTCCTCCTCCTCCTCCTCCTCCAACTCTTCCTCACCTTGCTCTGGTAAGGTGCGAGGTAGTGTATGGGGGCACGCACACACACACACACACAAATGCCCACCCGTGCACCCACCCGCAGGATTACTCCCCTTGCTGGGTGGATGCGATGGGGTCAGGGAGGGCCGAAGGGGCACAAAAACAACTTTGTCCCCAGGCACCCCAAAACCTTGCTACGCCGCTGTTGCAGGGATGTCTACACTTGAGAATTCTTGCCAGCAGCTACTTGCCAGAGATCCAACAGAATAATATGTGTGATTCTTCTCTTCTTCTTTTGTTGACATGGTGATCAGGAATGAGGAACTGGGTTGTGCTTCTCTTTTGAGTTCCTCCTCCAAATCATAAGTACCTCCTGGCATAGCCCCCTTCTGCATCCGAGGCTCCATCTCACAGATCTTCCCATTGAGGCCCATTCCTCAAGGTAACAGCCAACAGTCAAATGCTTTCCAGAGGAATGGAAACATACATCTTTGTGGCTGTTGTTTATACAAACAGCCTGTCATTATTTGGCCACCCCATCAGAATGTGTGCTGATTTCATTTCAGCTCGCTTGCTGTTTCAGCATCAGAATTTCTGACAGGCTTGCCCCTAAACTAGAATACCATGCAGAGCTTATCTGGAAGTTGAGTCATGGCTACTGGACTTCTTTTTCTTGAGAGACAGAAATGTTTCGCTGCTCATCCAATCAGCTTCATCAGTCTGAATACAGCTAAGCTGTTTGGATCAGCAGTGAAACATTTCTGTCTCTCAAGAAAAAGAAGTCCAGTCGCCATGACTCAACTTCCAGATAAACTCACCTGGATGACTGAGAATCTTCACAGACCATGCAGAGCTCTTCCTTGAGATCTGAAGGGCCTCAGAATTCTCCACTTTGTAAGAGACCTAGGGAATGTTCTGGGACCAATTTGTATTTTTTTTTTCAGTGTGGGGGCATTAGACCACTATTTAGTCCCCTTCTTAATCAGAGATTTCTATATAATAATGACACTTCAGAGAACATTTTAGAGTCCACATAATTTGCTATGTGAGGATGCAATTATTTGTTATTCCTTGAGGGAAGTGACCATGTGCGTGTTGGAGGAGCAACGGTATAAAAAGCATACCCCCTTTGTTTGTGGAACCATCATTTTCAAATGCACTTTGGTGACATTGTATACACGTGCATTTTTGAATTCTCAAATGGAGAATGTCAAGGAACACTTGCAGTGCTCAACATGTAACATGCTGAGCTCTCTTCAGTTTCTGACAGAGTAAGTTCATCCATTGGTGGCTGTAACTCATCTTGGGGCATTAACAGGATAAAACATCCAAAAACTTGCTTTATAAATGGTTTTCATTTCTCCGTGCATATTGGACTGATGGATTTAGAGCTACATATTTTATACATGTTACCAGCACAAAGCAATACCTCTCCACCAACAATATTCAATCCCATCTAGCATGTCTCAACAACCTCAAGCACAGCCATCTGACATATGTACCAATGCTTGGAATACAAAATTACACTCACTCAAGGATATGTGCTCTACCTTTAAAAATGGCCCAAGTTAATATTTAAACAGAACAAATTAATGCAGCAGAAATAAACACACATACACATACCCCTCTAAGTTCCAGAGAGCTTACCCATAAAACATGAAAGAAAACCTCAAAAAAATTATTTTTCCGGAAGGACTATTCCTCCACCCTCACCCTCTGTTCTGCTTCCCAGAGATGAATGAGATGACAGATGTTTTAGTAAAATCATTAAGACGTGATAGAAATAATTTCTGGGGATGTTAGTTAAATTCCTCGCTGGCTGGGCCACTTGATAGATGACAGCCCTTCTTCTCACCCAAGGTGAGAGGAAAAAATATTAACTTCTGGAAAGTTGGGTCCCAACAGGAGGAAAGTAAACCCAAGCACAGTGTGAGTGATATTGACAAAGAGGCAAATATAAATATATCTGCACGCAGGTTGAGGTCTGGGCTTTGGAAAAGGTGTTTATTAATATCATGAAGATATGATTCTTAATGATTTGGGAACAGAGACCTATATAAGAGCTTGAGTAATGGCATTGTCTCATTGCCTGCCTAGTTTGTGCTTCTGTCTCAGACAGGTTCATTTTTCACTGGAGGGGAAAGGTTCACACCGCAAGAGGGGGGTAACCAGTTGATGTTACAAGGCTGACGATTAGCCCCCTTGCTGTTCCACACGACACTGGGAAGGACTCCAACAGGCAACCTTAATGCCTGTTTCAGCATCTTGAAGAAATTAATGAACACAGATTTGATGGCAAAACATTTCAATCAGCCCGTACCAGCTGTGCCTACAATCTATTTTTATTTGTATATATATATATTATTTAAAAAAAAAAGGTTTCTTAATAGTAATAATAATAAAACGAGTGGAAAAACAGACCAGTCATTTTGTGAGGGAGGACACTGGGTAACAGGAACGCAGAAGGGAAAGGACAATGGTGGTTAGTGCCAAAAGATGTGTTACCGCTCTTGTGTTTGTTGAACAAATTAAGCACGTTCTGGTTTTTCACCTGCTGAAGTAGCAGCCGTGCATATGGCCCAGAAGTTAAAAATAAGGAAATATGCATACATTACCATACTTAATGGACGACCCCCTCCATTTAATATGCAAATTTCCTGAAATATTACTGAATGCCGTCTGTTCTAAATGAATAAATTTGAATTGCAATTAGAATAATCCTTTATAATTAATGAAAACTGTCAATTTTGGTTCATAAGTAATTTGATTAACTGGATGATGGGACACTTATCAAGTTCACTGGACTACTAGGCTATGAGAAAGCTGACAGGGAAAATGGGGCGGTCCAAGCACTCAGACATGACTGGAATATTATCCTAAATTATTGATAACAGAAGCCAGTGAACTTAAGAAAGTGAACTCTGTGTGCCATGTTTAAAGGGACAGTTCGGCCGCATGATATGCGATGGTTTTGCTTGGAATAGCCTGCTCGAACCATTGTGTCTGAGCCCGACCCCCACAGCAGGAATGGACTGTGTGTGTGTGTGTGTGTGTGTGTGTGTGTGTGTGTGAAGGAGACAGACAAGGCACTGGCTAGTTAAATCTACAGCTGCTTCCGTAAAAAGCAAAAAAAATGCTTGCACAATAAACATCAGAAGGAACAACCGAAGCCATGTGGAATCATCACAAAAATGATTTTGCATTAGGCTACCACTAACGAAAGGTACTGTATGTTTCCCACACCTGGCTTTTGGAGCATTGTTTTCTCTTGAAAACTGGGATTAGAAAATTAGTATTTATTTTTTGGCTTCTTTTGAGTTTTTTAACACACACACATGTGATTGAAGAAGTGAAGCAAAAGGGAAAAGAAAAACATTCCAGACCTCCTCTTGTGACTGAAGAAGAGACTAAGCCCAGTTAAATCTTATGCACATTTCTTGGTCTGGAGAAAAATGGTGCCTACCTTTTACTGTGACTCATTCCTGCTCAGGTGTGTACATCATAGTGTACAAGTAGATTGTACTCCTTTTTTAGTTGCATGGCCCAAAAGGTTTGTAGGGAATAAAATGGTTAGGAGAACTGGAAGTGATCGGCTGGGCTCCAAGTACAAAGAAAGCCCCAAAATGCAAGCAGGAGGATAAATGTATCCTGCATTAACTAAGGGATTGGACTCATTGCCCTTATATGCCTTTTCCAAGACCATTCTTCCATTAATTTATCTAGATCAGCAACAGAGAAATGGGCCTCTTGTAAAACTAATTGTTCTTAATTGTGAATTTAAGTCCAAAATACCTTCAGGTACTTGGCATTACAATGGGGATGCATATATTATGTGTTGCCATGTTATTTCTGATTTATGGTAGCACCAAGGTATGCAAGATATTCACGGATCAGTTTATCATTGCCATCCCATATGACTTTCCATAGCTTAAAAGAGATTCGAACCCAGACTTCTTGAGCACTGCTCTGACACTCACAATGCGACAAGATATGCCCAATTTATCACACTAAACAAAGTAGCTTTGAAGTGTGTTGTGACATTTGGGGCAATTCTCACAGCCACATGCAAGGATCAACCACATTGCACCTCACATAACCCTATTTAGCATAATCTAGACTAATCTTTAGTATTAAATGGAAATAAATAAAGCAGAACAAAAAACTCCTCCCTCTCCTTCTATGATTTTCCTTAGCTGCTTAAAGCTCTCAAGAAATGGAAAGCTTCCTTCCTGCTCACCTACAGAGGGAGAGAAACAGTTTCCCTTTTTTAAACATTGTTACCAACTGATACAGGATAATTTGAAGAGGCTTTCAATTTTTTGCTCATGCATTGTGTCAATTAGCAAAAACTAAAAAGAAAAGGGGGAAGACTTCCCCTCCCTTCCATTTTGCAGGAGAGTGGGAATAAAGTTTTCAGTTTTCCAGATTACTATGTGACTTCATCAAAGGGACAGCCACACAGCCTCTTTGGTTTGATCCCAGTGGTCGCACATGCTGGAATCAAACCAAAACAGAGTTATCCTATCTGCACCAACAAAACAAAACAACACATACACACACACAAGTAACCCCTGACATGGACCCAAAAAGGTACAAATGAGCATGGGCTGGTTCATGATGGCACATCTGCCATATGGGCACCAGAAAAAAGTGAAAACCAATGCATCTCCAACCCAGACCAAATATATAAGAAAAATTCCCATCTGATCATTCACTCACTCTGCTATCTCAGACTGACTCTCACACAGTGAGGATAGGTTGTAATAACAGGGTGTTCCACTGCTTTATGAGGACAAATTAGAGCAGGAGAGAGAGATTTATAATGAGTTGGCTTACAGAAGAAAAGGTGGAATGTACATAAATCTAATAAAAAAGATCCTCACAGTCCATGTACAATAAAAATCCTGTTTGTTCTGATCAGTGGTGCCTAAAGAATGACCCTGCATAATATTTAATGTTTGATGATAACTGTTTTTTCTGCCCAACATCACCAGTGGGCATGACACTTCACAGTATATAACAGGATAAGCCCTCTCCCCTGAGGAACGTAGAAGTACACATTTCTCACAACAGAAAACTGGAGGGAAAGGGAGGCAGAAGTGAAGAAGAAAATGATAGGTGATCATTCAAATTATTGTGAGAGGACAATGCAAGGAGGGGGTTTCTAGATATTATCCCGTAAGCTCACAATGCTTTTCATCCCTCCCCTCACAAAAGAATAAATATTAAGACATGTCAAAATGTAAGCGTATTAGTAACCTAATTTTAGAAAGAAACCATATATTTTATTGTCTCTAAGACAAGTTTCCCCTCCACTCACCCCTTGGTGAGGGCCTGTGGTAAACTGCATTCAGAACTGAGATCACTTTGCGACACAGTCTGAAATCCAGTCATCTATACAGGGATAACGATGAAATTAAATAAAGTGAAACATAAAATTTGAACCCGAGGAAATTGATTTCCATACAGTGCCCAAATTCGGAGGAACAACATGAGTGACCATCTTACCCCACCTAAAAAAAATATGATTCCTACCCCAACATAATGTCAAATTGACTTCTATTGCTGAATGTTTTCCGGGTTAGCTTTTGGTTTTCCAGATCAGAACTCGTCACACCTCTGACAGGATGGCAGGCAGGCAGGCAGGCAGAAAGAATGGAAGCGATGTCAAAGGAAGAGGAATTATTAACTCTGCCCCAAATTTAGGAAGATTGAAGGAACAGAAGTGCATTTATCCATTTATCCCCTTTCTTGAAGAATTTTACCACCAGATTCATTATGAGAAGGACTGTCAAGCTATTTTTGGTTAGTGGAGGCAATATGGAATGAGCCTCCTGGCAGACTGTGCCCTGAGCAAATGGGATCCTTTGAGTGCATTAGGGTCCGACTAGTTTCTTTTTAGAGACACATCAAGGCGTTACAGTGCATGCCAATAAAAGCCCACCTGGAGTAAGGAATTACCGAGCAGTAAGAAGGAAGCTGAGATGACTCAAGGCTTTGTGTTTTCATTTACTTTAAATCCGCATGTTGTTAAAACAAATGTAAAAATTAGCCATATGGAGACTTAGTTTTGGTACAGTGTCTTCATCTGTCACCACATTTGGAGAAAGCACACATGCTCACACACTGTGCTGGCACTGAGACTCAGAGGGAAGGAAAACAACACAAGGACACAGGACTGAAAACACTCATATGCTTTTGACCTCCTGGGATGGGTGCTTATGATTATTTCATAAATATAGTGAAAACTAGGCAAATTGTGGCTGCTGAGATATATTTTAAAGATCAGCATCTTATCATAAAGGCAGATCCTGAGTCTAACTAGCACACCAGGCTGTTTAATTCAGCACAGCTTACCCAAATGAAATACACCGCTACACCCCTTATTTTGAATTCAAACCTTAGACCCAGTGCATGTAAGACAGGGGCTTAATAGCTTTCCAAACTCTCATTTGGCCTCCGTTATACAACCAGCTGACACTGAAAATAATTAATGCCCTTTAGGACTCACATCTGCTCCTATGCTTCCATGTCAAGGCTTTTAATTGGGCTATTTTGGCATTTTGAGACAATGGCAAGGTGAAATAACCTTTCTTTAATACTTCAGAGGTCAGAAGCTAGTCCTGCCAAAGGTCACCCTTCAGGTTCACAAATGAGTCATTTGTATCACCTAATGCAATCTGTGACTTGCAAATTGCATGGGGATATGTGATAGTGCATTAATTAGTCCATGTGATGAATACGGAATTCATCATTAGTGGTTGTAGTTTCTGCCAATACTTGTTTTGGTGGGCTGAGGTAACTGATTAGATTACGTATTCTCCAGATGAGTGTGGCCTTTAATATCTGGAATTGTTTGCTGCTCTTCAAAGTTGGAAGGATAAACTAAATCACTCCCATAGAGGTCTGTCGGCCCTTCATTTTTATTACATGTAAAAGAGCCATTTGTTTCTATACTGGGTGCATTCGAACCAGAAAAGCATGATTTATTGTGATGGAAAGAAGGCTGCCCCCCACCCCCCCTGTACTGGATCTTCATCTGCTCTTCTTCTCCTAGTGAGGAAAAGTAGCACATCAGTCAGATTTTTAATGGTGGTCAACCTTAATTATGGTTTGCTAGAATAACCTGGCTTTATAAACCATGGATTGAAACTGGCTTGTTTCCAACAAAACCACTGTTAAGCTTGAATAACTGGAGAGCAACACTTAACCAAATATGGAAATGGGAATTTCACAGCTGCACCAGAGAAGCAGAGCAAAACATGGATGTCTGAGGCCTAGTCCCATTCTCATCACGATAAACCATTGTTTATACTTAATTGATTTTATCCAGAAAAGTGTTCCTTTGGACAAGCTATCTTGGACAAGGAAAAGATTCAACTAGAGCTTAAAGAGCAGGCTACCCAAATGACCTTATAGCCTAACCCATACAATGTCTCCTTTTAAAAAACAACCCCACCATTCTGGAAAACACATTATTGGGATCATCTGGACTTCTATAGCAAGGAGCATGATCTCCAATACAGGCTCATTCCTCCATTGTCCAGTTGAGACATTTTGTACTGACTGCATATTGCAGTGATACACTTTCCCTCAGTCAGCAATTCTGTCACTTATATAACGACACATCTCTTCCATCTCACAACACACAATAGGCAGCGTCTTTAATTTTTTTTTCCACTACAATGTTATTTTCCAGCTATAATATTTGGAGAGTTCAGAGCAGAGCCTCATCTGAGAAAAGCAAAGGGGCAATCATATTCATAATCCTTCACTCATTCAAGGAAATCATAGGAAGACTCCTACAACACCCCAAGGTACATCACTGAGGACACTGGATTTCTCCCTTTTCACTCTGTGGGTGGAAGAATGCATTAGAAGTGAGTGAATGAGTGAGTAAGACAAAGGGACAGGAATGGCAAGGAGAAGTATCAGAATGGCCAATCAATTCCACGAGTAGGCAGGTTCAACAGGTGCCCACAGATCTCTTCACTGCTGTCAGTTATCAGCAGCACCTTGGCAAACCTGCTCATCGCCCTTCCTGATGTCATATATGATACATTCAGAACTTTCACATATTACGTAAAACATAAAAAAAAAATAAAACAAACACTTCATGGAACAAGCATAAATGAAACAAGATGTATTTCCACATGTATAACACTTGGTTGTTTCGTGTCACCAGGGCGCGGGGGAATGAAACAAGGAATCAGCAGGGAAATTATAAGACAGGATTCAGGCATTTTGGATATACTGTACTGTTATCGAAAGCAAAGAGAGATTTGTTGCATGCCCTGGTACAATCAAAGACATGCAACAGCAAATATGAAAAATGCTACTTTTTCCAGTGTCATTACTCCATAGGCCTCTGGAATTGTACATCCCCTTAGGAACAGTTGGTCAAAAATAAATTCCTTGTCTTTGGTTAATCTTGTTCCTACACATCCTTCCTTGGCTAAGCTTTTTTTCAGGTTTTCTCTGTTTAGGTGTACTGCTTCTTCTGCAAAAACAATTAGCTTTTCCCATTGAGGGCATTATTGTTATTCCAAGACGTATTTCAATCCCTTTCCCCCAGACTTCTGATTATGTAAACATATTAGCTCCTTTGCATCCTGCTCTTTGACTCATGGATGGATTAAGGTGGGAGGGCAGAAAACCATGCATTGTACTTGTCTTTTAAATAAGTGATAAGAATTCTATAATAAATAGAAGCCTACTTAGACTATTCATCTTTACATTTGAAAGGGGAGAAGGCTCTTCTTATGAAAAAATATAACTTTCAGGAGCTACATTCCCCGTCTGCAATTACCTCAAAATCACATTAATTGAGCTATAACACTGTCAGGCCCAGCAGCTGGAAGGCTTATCCATACATTCTAAAGAGACGTCCATTAATTTAGAGCTCCACTGTGTGGCAATGAAACAGGGATGACCATTCTCCCCAACATGATTTACTCTCTTTCATGCTTCTTAAGTGGGAACCTCTAGAAAAAGATTTAAGTTAAGTGACTCTTGTGCTGTGCAGGAGCTCATTTATTATAGAATTAAATTTTCATTCCTTTTAAAGGGAAAAGAAAAATGTCGCTTTATATTAAACAAGGTTAAAGAAAGCAGCTAGTACAATCTGCAAGGGGAGTTTATATATCTAAGACTTATGCCAACTTAAGCATTTTGTACTGGTTACAGCACATGGGGGGGCATCCAATATTTTGAACTGCAACTCCCAGACTTCTCAGCCTAAACTGCCAATGATAAAGGACAGTGGGAGTTGTGGTCCAAAATATCTGGAGGACTGAAAGTTCCCCACCCCTGGGTTACAGAGCGTGTATGGCAGTGAACAGACATGCTTGTTATATATCCTTCATGCACATAGCCACTGGCTTTGCTGGTTTGGAGATGCTGTGAGTTCCAGTCCAATAAGTAACCTTACCAAGTTCTGGTTTAATGCATACCTAGCCTGTTATTAGTGGAGACAATATGCAAAAGAAGGACCTTTTGGTTCGCGGTAAGCACCAACCAACTAATTATGCAGTGGTAGAGGATGGAAGATGCTTTGAATCCGCGGTATCAGTATCTCTTGAGAGCTACCTACTAACAAATACAGAATAAGGCTTTATGCATGACAATTTCAGCTTCCGGTAATGTTCTGGACCATTTTCTATTGATGCAATGGTCAGTTTTGAAATATGGGCACTCACCGTGACAGTTCTCACAGCCACGTCCTCCAATGAAAAATGGAGGCATCTCCATTTGTGTTTATCCATTTCTACATCTGATTAGGGATGGACACGAAACAGAAAAAATTGGATTTTTTTTGTTTCGTTACAAATGATTTTTTAAAAAAATATACGAAATGAACCAGCAACAAACTGATTCATTACTCTATAACATGGGTCCCCTGCGTCCTAAAGGCACCATATTTGGTGTGGAATTTCCTTTTACTATCCCCTTTAAGCCCTCCAAACTTGGAGAGATTGGAGGTTCAGGAGGCCAAGTTATCCAACTTCAAAGGAGGTGCCCCCAGAAAAACATTTAGCATTGCAAATTTATGTTCTTGAAAATAGTGATCCAAGACAGCTAGCAGCGAGAAAATCACAGTGGAGCTTCCACAAGCTCTCCCCTTGAAACACCCCCAATTTGGAGAGGTTTGGGGTACAGGAAACAGAATTATTGAGCTCCAAAGGGGCTGCGGGAGAATGTAATTGAAGGAGTGTGGATCAGTGGGGAAGCTGTCAATTAACCCAATAGTGGTAAAGCATGCCCAAGACATTGACTCCTTTCATTAATCACACCCACCTCCTTTGGAGTATAATATCTCTGCCCCCAGAAACCCCAACTTTTCCAAATTTAAAGGGATCCCCTAAAATCACTTGGAGAAGAGAAACCTGCCACTCACATGCCTAAGATCAGTAATTTTCCATTGGATATTTTTAAAAATAATATTTCCAAAAATATTTTTGATATTTTTCTGGGGGCAGAGATATTAAGCTCCAATGAAGGTGGTGGTTCTTAATTTAAGGAGTCAATGTCTTCGGCATGTTTCAACATTCTAGGGTTAATTGACAGCTTCCCTTCAGCGCGCTGATCCACACTCCTTCAGTTAAATTCCCCCTGCAGCCCCTTTGGACTGCAATAACCCATTTCCCTGTACCCCAAACCTCTCCAAATTGGGGGTGCTTTGAGGGGAGAGCTTGAGGAAAATCCACTGTAAATTCCACGCTGCTAGCTATCTGGGATCACTATTTTCAAGCATATAAAATTGCAATTCTAAATGTTTTTTCCAGGGGCACCCCTTTTGAAGTTGAAAAACTCACCCCCTGAACCTCCATATTCTCCATATTTGGAGGGCTTAAAGGGGAGAGTCCAAGGAGTGTTGTCACCAAATGTGGTGCCTCTAGGACCCAGGGGAATCCATTAATGAATCAGTTCATTTTAAACTAAAAAAAAAGCTGCTGGTTCGTTTCACTACCAAGGAAAAACTGCTTCCCCAGTTGGATTCATTTCATTTTGTTTCATTACATATTGAACCGACAAATCAGAATTTCATTTTTTCATTTAGTGCCCATCCCTACATCTAAATTTGTTTCTCTCTGTGTGCACATACTGTATACACATGAATACCAGAAAGAACCATCATAGCTATTCTGATCTTCAAACAAAAAGAGTGTCTTGAGACATGAAGAAACCTGGTTGAAAAATAAGGCAACCAGTATATATTAAAAATAATACGTCTTCCTCTTATTATTTTTGTATGGAAAACCATGTGTTGGAGAATGTGGTTCCTAAAAAAGTTCTAGGACAATGCACCAATGTTATCCATACTCAGTTTCTCCACACATTAGGTTTTTTTAAATGTAAATAAAGTCTTTGCATATTTTTGAAAACTCCCAAAATGTAAACACACACAGAGAGAGTGGGGGAGAGAGAGGTCCATCATTTTTATACAGCAAGAATAGGAACACTGAAATAAATGAAGATTGGCAACCCTGATGTATCCCTGAATGCCCATGAAAGAAACCTGATATTTTATATTATTCACCCATTTGTTCGGACTGTCTGACAGTTGTGATAGCAAGCTGGCAAGGGTCTGTGTAGTGTTACGTTGAAGAAGATAGACTTTGATCTAGGATTCCATGAGAAAGTGAAAACTATACGTTTCCTCGGGCTGTTTTAGACCACAAGCTCAAAAATTTCAATAAATATCTATTTCTAACATCAGAACGAAATAATTTATCACAAAATGTACAAGCCCATTCTAGTTGTTCCATCCCCACAAGGGACAGGACTTTTCTAGAGTGAATGAACCTTCTGCAAATTCCAACTCAAGGCAGCCCAAACCAAAGGCAGAACTGATATTTGTCACTGTTGTGGATGATATTCAAGGGGCCCTTCTTTCCTTCCTTATGTATACTACCAGGGATTTAAGAGTATCTAAAAATACTCCCATTTATATCAGGTAACTAAGAGCTTCTCTAGTTTATTACCCCAAATCTTAAACAAAAGTGCAAGTTACTGTTATGTTAATGGCTTTCAGAATATAGTGGTACATCTTAAAACTAATTTAATTCATTGTACAGGTCAATTTATTTTACTAAACTTTTGCCTTACGAAATACGGTTTCCCATAGGAATGGTTTGGGAATGGATTAACCCATTCTGGATGCTAGAATAAAGACAAAAATAAACAGGATTTTTCTCTGGGTACATGTGGAATGGTTTTTTGTCATGCAAAGCATCCCATAGGGAATGTTTTGTCACAAGAAGTATGCCTATTCCCGGAATTATTTTTCTTCCTACAAGTTTTTGCAAAGAAGGCTCAGAAGAGACTATTTTTCTTAAGAACTTTAAGGAAAAACCATCTTCCACAAAAGCAGCTGCTGGCTTTCTACCATTGTGCAATTGAGAGTGTGCTTACTTACGGGTTATGTGTGTGGTATGGAAGTTGTAAACATCGGGATAGAACAGTGTTGCACAGAATAATATGAATTGCAGAGAGCATTGTGGGCTGTTCACTCCCCAAGAGGTACCAGTGTAGTTTAGAAGGTCTGTATCCTACTGACTTCCCACTGAATGGAAAGTCCTATTAGTGTAATAATGCAAGGTTGAACCACATGCACAATACTGCTGTTGTAAAAAAAAAAAAAAAAAACCACACTTTCTGCTTTCACTGCAGCAATGCTTGCACAAACACTGTGATGCTGTGTTACTACATTCAGTAGAAGTTAAATAAGATATTGGCAGAAATCTTTGCCATTCCATCATGTCCATCATGTCCCTAGTGTTGATGCATATCTTCTGCTAACAGGAAACAGTTGTGTCCAGTATGAAAATAAAACCTTCTTGAAGATCGTTCTTCAGTACATACATATCCAGTAAATAAACAAGTTTTAAAAAGCCCAACCTTATCCTGTTGTCTCAGTTTTGAGTGTTATGTGGTCAAACTATTAGCTGTCTAAACTCATAGGAGAGCCTAACCTCTGAATAACATTGTTCTGTTTCCCTGAAATGGAAATCCTATTATACTGTGGTGTGCATATGAGATGAGTTAAACCAACAAAAGGGTAACCAAGAAAAGACTCTTAAATGTAAGTATTTGTTATCAGCCAAGATCTTTCCTTATTATAGTGTATAGATATGCAATCTGGTAAGGTTGTAGCACTGTAGGAGGTCTTTTCTGATATGATGGACAACCAGAATCCAACCCAATGGATTCTAGATCAGATCAGGCCTCGATTTCATTAGACGTTAACATGACTCAACTGAAGCAATCATATTTTGACGATATTGTGAGAAGACAGGACTCACTGGAAAAGACAATAATGTGTGGAAAACTGGAAGATAGTTGGGGTAAAGGGTAGACCATAAGATGCATTGACTCAGTAATAAAATTGTGGCATTTATTTTGCAATACCTAATCAGGTCTGTTAAAAAGGACTGCAAGAAGATCATTTATTCATAGGGCCCAAGTAAATGAGGTCTAACTAGGCAGCACACAACAATATATATTCCTATATGGTTACTATCTGGGGATCATAATCTGGAATGGGAGCAATGAGATCTGCAATACAATACTTTCCTACAGAGAGCAAAATTAATGATTAAAAGTTAGAGATTAATCCCACACAATCACTTCTCTGCCTAAATTGCAGCTCTAAAATACTGCAGTCCAAAATGGCATCAGAATTTGTCTCCTACAAAATCCATAAGTGAGAAACATGCCGGGCCTACCTCTTTCTGCTGATATTATTTGATCAGCAGTTAAACTTGTAAGGCATTTGGAAAGAATAAAAACAGAGAAGGTCCCACCCACGGGTTGACATACTGAGTTCGGTGAGCTATTGCATGTGATGCCCTTTCAATTACTTGTTGTACACAATTAAACAGCATTACACAAAACCCTTTCTGTTTAAAATAAATAGTTAACCCATGGAATCAAATTGGCTAAATGTTCCAGAGGAAAACACACTTTAAAGAGAAAATCAACCCTGCCAGATCCCCTGTAATGGTGTCATTTACACTCCAGTCACATGAGCTTAAAGCGCAAGACCCTTTCATAATTAGGTACGTACACTATACCAGCTCCCTGCCTAATTAGCAAATTATGTTGAAAATAGCATCCTGCTAATTAACGGTTATTATGGCATTCCTGAAGCTGAAGCTTTAATTATCACCAACCCTAATGCTTGTGTACGGGGATGGGAGAGCTTTCTTTAAATGATCAATAAGGGCAGGAGATTATTATCAGGCAAATCTGCTGACGGCTGATTAATTTATTTGATGCAAAGTTGCTTCGTGTTTCATATTATTTTATCGAAGTTGCAGGAAAAAGGTACATAATTTGGTTTCATTAGCAACTACTGCTATTTATCACGAGAAGATGCCCCTTTCCTTTTGAGTTGTTTGTTCAATTCCCTCTGTGTTTTTGCCTGCACCAGCATCAAAGTCAAGAGCAAGGAAGTTTTAATTAAGTGACACTAATGAGGTCGTTGAAAATGATACTTCAGCAATTCAGCATGCTGTTAAATGTGTTTATTCTATAATGTCATCAAAGGTTATTGTTTTCCCTTGTAATAGATAAAATTCATTACCATAAGCATTGTACTTCCATGTGTAAGAAACAGAAGATGTGAGTTAGTCAGGTGTGCTTTTGTTACATGTTGCCTTTAATCTGTCTTTCCACATGATCACACGCTTAAACTTCTCTTCAGAGTGCAATGTTGCTTCCCTTTTTAACCGTTCAAAAATGATCACACCAAAGTTGCTTCCATTCGGAATCTAGCCCTGATTATCATTTTTTGAATACGGACATATTAGGAATTTATCCATTTTAACTAAGAGTACAGCTACACTAGCAACAAGGACCAAAGTAGTGTGGAACAGTCTACTAAAGCCTGACCATTAACATGGAAATGGCTCCTGCCAATATCATGATGTGACATAATAAACAAGCCACTTCAGGATATTGGCAGATTAATTACTTCCATTGCTTGGGAGAGGGCAGGAGAAGTGAAAAAAACATCGACATTATATAGACTATTTTTATGCTCTGCATCAGTTATACAAAAAAAATTATTTGCATTTCTTCAGGGCTGGTTCAGGAAGAAACTTACTACAGCTGAAGCCACTGCTGTGGGCAGTTTCTCAAATGGTCCTTTAAGGTAAGGCAATGAAAAGGCTTTTAAAACATTTTTAATAACTTATGTAGTGCATCAGTTATACTTTACATATGGTCAAAAACAAAAACTTTCACTTGGTCTGCTCTCTGCCAAGCAGGGGAAGTGATTAATTTGTCAAGAAGATCCTGAAGTGGCTCACTTATTAAGCCGTTTCAAAATATTGACAAATGGAAAGAGGAAGGCTTGCTTTGGGTTGGTTCCAGCGATCACATGTGCAGGGACCAATCCAAACCAGAGTGATTCTACCCATAACAGAAAAATAAAAGCCCCTTGACAAGGGCCAGAAACCTGAGGGTAGGAGTGCTCTCAGGGTGAGCTGCTGTGCTCGAGCAAAGGTTTCCTCTGATCACCATCTTTAGGAATGCACCAGCCTGTCCCTGGAGTGCTCCAACCTGAGGCCTAAACAATCAGTCTACCCAGCCTCTCAGAATTCTGCCTGGACAACTGTTCTTCAGTATGAACAACACATTTATTTATTTATTTATTTATTTATTTATTTATTTATTTATTTATTTATGTGGATGTTTATACTGCCCAACTTCGCAAAAGAATTCTGGGCAGTGTGCAACAATTACAGAACACAATTAAATGATAAAATTAAATAGAATAAAATAAAAATAAAAAAACAACAACCTAACCCAAGCATCCCAACTTCTTGCCTATTGGTCACCTAAGAAATACTGTCCATTATTTTGATTTCTGACCAGCTTTCTGCTAAACAACCAACCAGGAGTTGTCTTGATAAAGAGGGTAAATCAAGAATAAGTAATTATTTGGCGAAAGACAGAATACTGAGAGGAAAAATCCTGCATGATTTAAAGAATGGTGGGATTGGAATTCCCCCTAAATGTTGCCATAATTCTGAAGTTATAAACAGATGGAGTGTCTAGTGATGCATTTCAGAAAATGATTGTAACACCCCTCCCAAAAAATGTACATGCCAGAATGTTTCTTCTCATTGTTTCAACCAGAGAGCTGGACTTTCCAAGCATTACTATTGTTTTTGACTGCCTTTAAGGTGAAACTATCTACAGGTGGAAAACAAGACAAAAACAAGACAAGAAAGTGACCATAAAATACAAGAGCCATCAGTTTTAAAATATATATATAGTAGCAAAAAATAGTAAAAAAAAAAAAAAAACTAGTAATGACAAATAAGTCATTAACTGAGTCAAATGCCTCCAATAAGTCATTGGAGGCATTCAAAATAACATCAGCTTTGGTTTGAATACATGCTCTGATTAAGGGGATCACACCTGATAGCCTTAGAGAGAGCACCTTCCAACACAATTATTGTATGATTCTATGTTTCCATGAAGATGAGCTTCAGAACAGACAAGGAAAAGCTAGGTGTGTACAGAGTTTTTCCCAAATGCATGCCTGGAGAGGTCCTGCAATGGACACTGATTCCAGAAGTCAGAGCCAGTACTTAAATTCCTATCACTTTTTGTGGCAGGTGAATGGGAAGGGCAACTACTGAAGACTTCAGAGTCTAGGCAAACTAACTAGCTAATAGAGCTGAAAGCAGTTAATCGGCTGACTTGCCGCACCCTTTGTCTGGGACCGGTTGTCAACATCTAAATGGTTGTACTGTATATATTAGACTTAGCAAAATAACTTTTCATATATAAGGTGATTACGATGCCTATGACTTTGTGCAAAATGCATCATATTAAGGGTTGTAAGATTTGAATAAAAGGTAGTTCTGTTTATACTTCCTACAGCTCCAAGGTATTATTTGTAACAAGGATAGTGTTGTACAGTGCCTGTCCTACCTGGTACAGGAGTTCCTAGAAAGCAGTGATCTGGCAACAAGTCACTATTTTCCCACAAAGTGCCAATACAGCAATTTAAACTGAATACAGGTGGCCGTGAAGGGGAGATGTCAGGTTGCCCACAGAAAGGGCTCTGAGTGCCACCTTTGGCACCCATGCCATAGGTTCACCAACACTGGTCTAGGGATTCAACCTCCCTCCCCGTTAAGATGCATGTCCAACAATGCTGAAAGTGACCCATAAATTATCTCAGAGTCAATACAGTCCCAAAGTCCAAAAAAAAAAAAGGATGAAAGTGAATGGAAGAATGTTCTTCCTTCCGCAGGCAGTGGGGATCCGGGAGCGGTATGTCTTTAGGACACGTGACCACCTACTCTTTCCTTCCTTTTTACATTTCGGCTCTGAGACATTTGTCTGTTTCTTTTCTGTACAATCTGCCCTTGGGAAGCAAGAACGTGGTTCAATATTTCCCAGCGACCCACACAGTCTCCAAGCAAGATGCTTTAACTCCTCGGAATGGGCTGCTTCCTGTGTTCTTGTCTTCAAATGGGATTTTATGTTTTTTTTGTTTTGTTTTGTTTTATAAAAGGGGAGAAAAAGGAAAGAAGTCAGAAAAGGAACTTTCCCCCCTGGGAAAGTTGGCCTCAAAGTATAACATTTCTATAGCAGGATAAACCACTATCATCACTGCAGAGAACATAATTACAGACAAAAACGGAGACAAAAACACAGATGTACTGAACAAGCAGTCTTGTCACTTCAAAAATCAAGAGGTCAATAGGCTGGTTGGTCCCAAATAGTGCAGAGGCAGACATTAGCCTGCGTCTCTTCATGAATTCCCACAGATATTTACCTGAAGATCAGGGTGATTCTGGCCATGCCAGAATGTGATACTTTAATGTTGTGTGCCCAGTCAGACAAAAACACGCCTGCTTGTCTGTTTGTTTGCGGTGCCAGTTCGAAGGGGAACTGGCATGTTGACAGCAATAGTGCCACTGAGACAGGACGTGCGGGTAGAAACCCAGAACCAACTATCAACAAAATAAACAGGAAGGCCCTCAAATGCAGCAGATCATACAAACATCGTGCAGATTGTTGAAATGTTGCATCAGCTGCTCCAGTCTCAAACTGTAAATGATTTGATCCAGTTTGCATTGGTTTAGAACACATCTTCTGATATTACACTTGAACAAGCAGTTCTATATTTCTGGCCAAATCGTATATTCACTCCCATTGAAGAAAAGGACTTACTTCTCACATCCTAGTGAGTGAACTGAACAATGCATTCTAGGGCTAGGTGTTATTCGTGCTTGCTACCGGTAGCTGATTTCTTAGCAAAAGTATAATGGAAGAGGAAAAGGGGGCACATGTCACAGTATATTGCTGAAAAGTGGGAAGAAAGTACCATCTCTAAGGCCATTCTGCACTGAGACAACTCAGCACATTCAAGCATGCTGGACTACAACCCTGACTCAGAAGTCAGGGGAATTGTTCATAGACTAAGCTGTACAATGACTTCGTTGTAGAAACTCGAATTAATTTCTCTCCAGCCACCTGTCTTCCTGTTCCTGGTAATCATTCCCCCCCCCCCCAGTCTTTTTCTTGCATCTTGTACTGTCCATGAAAATACTGCACTTTACCTTTACTATACCTTATAAGTAGTGATGTTTTACTTTTATGATGATCCCATTATTGCCTTTGCCTTGAATCAAAATTAGGGCTACTCCTTGCTATGCAGATCTTGGGGTTGATGTTTGTTTGTTTACTTGTTTGATTTTTGGCCATAGGGCATTTGAATGAAGGAAGAAATTTTCAAGCATTCCAAAAGAGAGGTCCAAGTCAATCAGACAACTTGCCTTACTTCAGCATAGGAGATAAAAGCAGTGGGAAGACCATGTTGGTACTTCTGCATCAAACTGAGAGTATGTCAGATGTTTTCATGAGAGGCATATGTGCCTCCCTGGAAACCTGCACAAGCCAAATTCATGGCCTGCTCATGCCCAAGCACTTGAAGATGTTACTCCACACTCACCCTACTTGGGTGGGCAAGATGATAACTTTATACAGGAGGTCAGAGGCAGGTTAGACTACAGGATTAGAAAGATCAACCCACTCGTCGCTAGTCTCTATTTAGGACTTGCACCTAGGTCATCTTAGGGTCCTCACCTGCTTTCCTGATCCATCCTAGGCTCATGCTAAACTAGGCTGCTGGCCATGCATTCTGGAGGATTCCAGGATTGTAGTCTCCAAAGGTAACTGTTTTGGTCTTGTGTGTTTGGTTCCCTATCCATCTCAGAGTAAATCTTTGCTTCCTTCTCATTGTTTGCTTTCAAGTAATAAAACTCTTTTTATTTCAATCTGATTTATGTTGGACTAATGGGTTGGACTGTTAAAACAGTTGTTCTCTCTGTTTTAAGAAGTAACACTCTTTTATTTGGCTGCAAGGGAAATTATTTCATGTTGTTGTTTTTCCTTTTTTTAAAAAAACAAACCAAAATGCGTAGGTATATTCTTAAAATGTTTTAATGACGTTTAATCATAAGACACCTTGGCACAACTGCAGTTTCAAACAGTGTCATATCAATTCATTACATGTTAATAAATAAAATAATTTGGAGTCACAATTGTGAAGAAGGAGGGAACCTGTTAAATATCAAGTTGACAAATTTGAGGATCTCAGTGAAGCAAAAGGGGCAGAAATACCTCGTAGGCCAAATCTGCACCAGGTGTGGGTATGTCTACGGTCGTATGTACATATGTCCATGAGGTGCATGGACAGTTTGGCTGAATCGCAGGTTTGCACCCTTGCTTTCTTGCCAGACTGGACTAACAAGAAGCAGAAAAGAAGCAGGAATTAACTAATTACAGATGTCTTCTTACAGAGTACTTTCACCCACAGCACAACAAAAGCAACCACTTAACAGACTAGCAGTAAGAAGTTGGAGAAACTTCCAGTGCCATCAAAACTCTTCAAAAAATTTTGTTGGCTCTGCTCATAATTTATAATGATAGGATATCTTTCTAAGCATAAGCCCCACTGAAAAAAAGAAGAGGCATTGTAATATTTGATGCCTGCCACCTCTATACCTTAACACAACAACCACCCTAGCAGCTGATGCCTTTCACAGCCAAGCATTGTTCTATTGAATTCATTCTTGGATCTATTGTTGGAGACTCTCCTTTGACTGACATGTGACATTCTTGTCTTCATGGATGGGGAAGCAAAGCTGTTGATGGTTATCGACATAAGAAAATGTCATGTCTGAATATGTTTCAGAAGGACCTTTCTCTTAGTTACAGCCTCTTCCCTCTTCCCTCTCCCCACCCTCACCCCCATGCAGTTGGCTTTACTTGATATCATTAAAGCCCTCCAAAGAAGGACTCATCATCTAAACCCTTAATTATTCTCAAGGGTTTTTCAAGTGGTACTTAATTGCCAGACAACACTGAAATTCACATTTACAAAATGCCTCTCCTGCAAGACAGTGCAGACCAAAGCAGCCTTCCCTTAGACTGGGGTGCCTGAAAATATAAAATTACAAGTTCCTATGCCTAGTAAAAGGATATACAGTACTTTCAAGGGGAAACAAAGCATCACTTCTTCTCAATTGCAATTTTTCAAATATCTTGTTTGATGGCCCTTATTGCAGGGGAAAGGGATCAGGAAAAAATTTCTAGCTCCATATTGTAACGATGAATCAGAAGCCATGGTCTCTGCTGAATTGCCATGTCACTTAATTAGAAGACCTTGGTCTAGACGCTCCCTCTCAATATGTTCCACCACACAGGGTTGTTGTATTGACAACCAGGTTTCTCAGAATGACAAGAGGGCTTTGTTCTCACAGGAGGAAAGACAACACGCACACTGAATGACCAGCAAGAACATGGCAAAATAAGTGTATGTCTCATGGTTGTTCATAGAAATGGTTTCCTCAAGGCATTATTGCTGATGCTTTTGGACCAGTGGTTCCCAAACTTGGGTAACCCAGAAGCACCTCCCAGAAGCCCTGACTAGCCCAAATGGTGGTGAAGTCTTCTGGGATTTTCAGTCCAAGAACACATGGGCTAACTAAAGTTGGATATCCCTGCTCTAGGCAGTGGCTGTATTTTTGCTCTTGTGGGACCACCTTGAGACTCTGCCTCTCCTTCTTGAAGTAGAACTGCAGAACTACATGACAGAAAAAACAGATAACCACTTCAATATGGCTCCAGTTGTATCACACAGCTGAATTCACATGGCATATCTAAGGCCAATTTTCCACCATGTGAATTTGTTTGCAGATTAGTCCTGGAGAACTAACTTCTGATATTTGCCCAGCAATTAAACTCATTCAGAGAAGTCTATAGACTCCTACTTCTATTCTAAGATATACTTTCTTCTTCAATTTTATAATTGGTCCATTTTGGGGCATAAGAATGACGGATGTCATTTTAAACAAGACATCTGCTTTAGAAATGCCTTCATAACAACTTAAAATGGTAGTGCTGATGCTAGCAAGATGGCAGTGCTGAAATAAGACTTTCAGTTTTCAAAATTATTGAAAAAATGCAAAACAAAGCTAAGTGGAGTCAGGAAACAACTCTTAACACATCACCATATAAAGTTGATAATAATAATAATAATAATTTATTGTCATTGTATGCATATACACAGTATACACATACAACGAAATATAACATATAACAGTTATATGATATAACAGTTATATGAGTTATATGATCCTTATTCAGTCTATATTCCTTTCCTATTGAGTTTATGGCAGTGGCCAAAAAGCCTGAGAGAGAATGCTGATTTAGATCACTTCAGTTGCTGAATATACTGACCTTGGAATACAATGCAAGATAGCTATCATTCAACAATGCTGAAAAGCAAGTCATCACAACTAGCTACACGTGGACAAAGGCACTCAAGTTTCCAGACCTGCAAGAGTTATTTTCTGTGATTTAAAAAATTCAGAATCCCCCTAATATGATAGCTTTGGGAGTTCAAGTTAGGGATTCAATGAGCTACAGCCCAAATAGTTACATTTGCTCAATCTCGGTAAGTTTCTTCAAACAGAAAACATCTTTCTGACCATCCATCATGCAGGAGCATGCCGAGTTCAATTGAAACATCTCAGTCGAAGCTGCTGTCACTCAGTGGGTTGGAGTATTTGTTTACAGAGCCAGTGGGCAGGGCTCTGGGTGCCAACTGTACTTCCTGGGATGGGCCAGCCAAGAGTACCTGGCACATGGGGGCAGGTGAGACTATGTGAGCACAAGCTGCGCAGTCCCCGAGTGCCACCAGAAGGAAGGACTGGTAAACCTCTTGGTACCTAGAAAAATCCTGGCAAAGGTCAAAATTGAATTGAAGATGCAAAATA
Source organism: Phrynocephalus versicolor (assembly GCA_023846285.1). Classification (NCBI taxonomy): domain Eukaryota; kingdom Metazoa; phylum Chordata; class Lepidosauria; order Squamata; family Agamidae; genus Phrynocephalus; species Phrynocephalus versicolor. Next base: position 68,765,663 of record JAHTLZ010000010.1, read on the forward strand.
ATAATGAACGTGCCCTTTAAAAATCTTCAAAGCCTCCATTTTGAAATGCTTGTGTTGATATCAGCAAGGCTTCTCCAAAGGATCACTCCTGAGGACATTGTCCTAATCCAAATTATTTCTGTTTAAACTCTTGATATCTTTCAATTCCCCTTGTATTACTACTCTGCTTTTGCAGCAGATATTTCATTGGTAAGTGCCTTAGGAGCAGGATTGTGTGTGTTTATCTGTATTGTAAAGCATCTGTCTACAGCAATAAACAAATTGCCGTTAATATAATTATTACTATTATCATTTCCTATAGCACTGAAATATAATTTTGGAACAATTCAGGGCCCCCCACAGTGCATAATTACAATTATGCAGAAGTCAGTGATTTTCCAAAGCTGTCATTTGGCTCATTATTTCTTGGAACTGGCTACGGTTAGCATCACCATATTTAAGCTGGGTTGAAATATACACTCTGCCTGAAATATACAGTCTGCCAGTTATCTCACCCATTAGCTAAAGGCCAAAGCATGCAAATTAAATGGAAACAACAACAGCAGCAGCCACAACACCACAGCTTGGGAATACGGTGTTTTGGAATAATCGTCTCTTCGTCTCTATCTATTGTCCGCCAGTCGCATGAAAGACCATTTCTGTACTTATATACATACTGTCAGCCTTTGTAGTTTATGCAGTCTACTTACAAAGCCAGTACTGCTATGTCAGGCAACAAAGACTCTGACATTTATTTCAAGCTCGCTCCCCAAACTATATCTACCTACAGTTGGATGCTGACCATATGTTGGGCAAGGGAGCCATCTGGCAGCCACTCCCACTAGCATCTGCATATGTGGATCTGTGCTTCACAGGATGGGCTTTCAGGGCCAGGCTTTGATTTGTTGCCCTTTGTCCTCTATGTTGCACGATTAGTAGCGCAAAAGGGAAAGTGAGGCGCTGCAGGGAAATAAAAGTGAAAATTAGTCCTCGTCCCAAAAGAGTTAGTAGAGCTGATGAACAGACGGAACAGGAGAAGTGAGGCCACAGGTGTCATGGCTGGCTGCGTGGGCGCCTCATGGCCCCCATCTTGCCACCGTGGACGTCCACTATTCATTTCGTTCATTTGTTTTTATAGTATCATCAGGGTAGTACTGCTTTCCAGGTTATGCATGCAGTTTGTAGGAAGCAGGCTTGCTCACACATGCAGAATTATAACTGGACAAATGATAGCAAGAGAAAGGCAATGCAGGGGAGGGGGAGAGCATAAAATATGAAGATCTGTGCCATTTTGTACAATGTGTAGAGTTTTTTTTTTTTTTTTTTTTTTTTTTGCAGTAGAGCTCAGGCATGCTTTTAAGAGTAAGCTTCGCTGTTAAAGCCACAGTACAACCTACAGAAATCGGACCGTCATGAATGTTCTCAAACGTGAATGCATTTTAAATGGCATTTGCTAAGCCAATAGGCTATTCAAAAGCTCTCTGCTGGTACATAAGGTATATCTCCCTGAATTTTCCAGTCCAAGTTTCTGACCTAAACGGACATACAGAAAACAAGCATCTTTGTGAAAATACTGTACGTAAATGCAGCATATCAGCAGATCATGCTTGAAAAAAAAGTTGCACATTAAGCAACACTGTGTCCAAAGGCTTATTGTCACATAGAACAAAATTGCAAAGCAATGTAAATGAAGTATTTTAAAATGACACAGGCAAAATTAGGCAAAAACTAGGCAAAACAAATTTATGATTCTGATCTCTCCGCTTTAATTCTGCCAAGATCCCTTCACATGTAGGAGTAAACATAAACATATTATCATAGGTATAATCTGAGAGCAAGATGGGCAGATCTGTGAGACAAGCCAATCTATCTGTCAGCACATCATTTGGGCAACCATACTGATAATCATGAACATTTCGAAATCCTCCCTGAGTCTCTTTCTGTTCTGTCTGCCATATACATTAGATCACATCAGTGATACAATAGCTGTGGTCAAACCCATAGTTGAGATCTGTTGGGATGTGGTTTTCCCTCTTCACACTACAAACAAAGCCAGTGTGGTACAAGCGGGAGAGTGCTGGAAAAGCGTTGGAGAGATCTGGGCTTTATCTCGCACGGAGCCATGCAACTCAAAGGCTCATCTCATTCTCTGTCTGCTTTCTCAGCCCGATCTACATGACATGGTTCTTATGAGAGTCAAGTGGTGTGGCAGAAAGTCACGTACACCATTCGAAGCTCGCAGAAAGAAAAACAGCTAGGCATCAATAGAATAGCATGAGAAGAACGGGCTGTCATAATGGGCCTCCCACCCCCAGCCACCACATGGGTACCCCCAGGTACAAAAACTGTTGTTTGTCCCCAGGATCTAGAACTCTGAGCAAAGAACACCTTGGAGACCACCACCTCAGTGATAAATCATTAAGTTATCTGATACCCAAAACACCAAGTAAAATCCATAGGATTAAAAGAACCTTGCAATGAATTACTAGATTAAAGGCCAGAATGTTAGGAATCAGGGTGTGGTAACCACACAGTCTCTGTCGTATTTTAAATATAACTATAAGGTTGGTAAACATCTCAGTGGCTTGGGTGTCTGGCTGTGGAGCCAGGTGCTGAGGTTTTGATTCCCTACTGCACCTCCTGTGAATACAACCACCCTATGAGGTCTTGGGCAAGCTACACAATCACAGGGCACCCCTGTAAGAAGGGAACGGTAAACCACCTCTGAGTAGTTGTGAGTTTTTCGGGCTGTTTGGCCGTGTTCTGGAGGTTTTTCTTCCTGGCGTTTCGCCAGAATCTGTAGCTGGCATCTTCAGAGGGCAAGGAGTTCAGGGAACTAGGAGTTCTCTCTGTGCTCTGAGTACTCTGGATCTGTAAATAGGGATGGGCATTTCATTTCGGAACCAGTAGGTTATGAAATGATTCACGCTAGCCCAGGTGGTCCTCGGAGCCGGCTGATACATGCAGATCCAACTGCTTTATCTTTCTCTGTCTCGTGCAGGGCTAAAATTCAATGAGGAAGCACACTGCAACGTCATCTTTCCTGCTTCGTGCTGCTGGCCAATCAGAGAAGGAGGCAGGATGATGCCTGTCCCTGCACAGCTCCTGATTGGCCAGCATCACAGATCTAACACAGATGACGTCTCAGCATGCTTCCTTGTTGGATTTCAACCCTGCGTGAGACAGAGAAAGATAAAGCAATTGGATCTGTGCGTATCAGCCAGTACCTGGGCACGCGTGATTCATTTCGTAATCTATTGGTCCGAAACGAAATGCCCATCCCTACTTGTACAGGATTACCATAAGCCAGAATTCACTTGGCAGTACTATTATGTGGCTGCTACTTTTTCCAGATGGGTAAAAATGGGTCACTGCACATTTGAAAGCATGCAACGTTTGTGTCTTGAGTTTATAATTCAGCTTTCAAATTTCTGTTTACGGGCAAGACTGACATGTACCTGATTAAAGTAACTGAAAGAAAATAAGGCAGCAATACTGATAATAACCACTGTCTCCTTTACCCCAGTTCCCTAGAAGAAAAGGTAATCAGGAAGTGGTGTCTTGTTTGTTTGTTAGTATTTTGTTTCTTTGAACAATTTGAACAGCACAAAACTCCAGTCTCTCCCTGCCACAGCTTTCACGGTTTGTAGCAGTTCAAGCTATCAGCTTGTACCCAGATTTTGCTACCTTCACCTCCTGAGCGCGTTCTCTAACTTAGAGCACTGAAGGAAGCAGGCATACGCTGTTACTAAAGTCTGTCATGTTTGGAGCCAGACACTTGTCTAATTGTCTTGAATACATATTGAAACCGAATCATCCTCCGGGGGCAGCTTGGGGCCTGTGCAACTGGGTGGGCGCGCTTCCCCTGCTGCAGACACAACATGACAACTGTGAGCTCAATTCAATCGTAGAGAACAGGTGGAAGCTGCAGAAGATCCCCAGGGTTTTGTTCAACTCCCAGCTCCTCATGATAAGTGAAAAAGTCTCTTCTTGTCTGAATCTCGGGAGAGCCAATGAAATAAGGAGCAGGCAGTTCTAAGCTAAATGGACTCACTCCAGAGAGGCAGCTCTCCACTCCAGCTCCTAGTCTTATACCTCTTCTCCTCTCTCCCTATCCTCTATCTCAGTTTTCATTTCTTCACTTTAACTTCCTAAGGATACTCCTCTGTATAGATTCTGTAGCTTTGCCATGGACAGCCAAGGGCAGATTCAGCAGAGAGCAGCTTGCACTACCCTTCTCATATCAGAGCAGCTCATCAGGTTGTAGCCAAAGCTCCAGCCAGGCAACAGGTTCGCCAGGAAGTTTCAGCCTGACCAACCACATGGTGCATCAGTTGGGCTGTCTGGATGCTGACCTGTCAAGCCCCCCCCCCCGGCCCCCAAACATACAATGTGGCCGAGATACAAGTTATCCTGACTCCAGTCGTTGGGTCCTCTGACCTCCAAAAGCTCCCACCTTCCCACCCCTACTCTGCCCTTAACCTATTGCAACAATCGTATTCCACTCCTGATGCTGTTTGGTGGAATTGTTGTCTTGCGACCACATGAGAATGGAAGAGAAGCAGTCCCTCTGGCAGAGATACACAGTGACAGGAGAAAGTTGTTGCTCAAAAGCCACACTTATTAGACACATCTGAGATATCTGATTTTTTCCCTTCCCTCTGTGTCCCCCACGCCCACTGTGACCCCTGGGATATTAGTTCTCTCTCCATTGTTCAGGTGACTGATTATCTGCATAGTTTGGATGCCTCCCAAACCATTTGGCCCAAAGAAACTGGCTGGGATGTATCATATTTACACCCTCCTTTATAGCACTTTTTTTTTTGTAACACCAACTTTTCTAATGAGCACTCTCAAAGCAGAACAATCCCTCCATTCCAATCAGCCATTTCCAAAGTCAAATCCCCAAAATGCAAAGGAGCAGCCTGTACTATGGGGGCCGTCATGCTAGCAAAAGACAGGCCACTTACCATCAAACCAGTGCTGACTTTTTCCTTCTGGTTAATTTTGAAAGGGGTCTGGCAAAACCGGCCCCACTTCGCTTTCTTTTTATTAGCTGGAAGTAGAGGAGGAGGGAATCAATCTACCCTCCTGCTTAGAAGCCTATGAGATCTTCATCTGGAAAGTCCATGGTGGCTTCGGCATAATAAAGACCTGTATCTCTTAATCATGGTAATGTTCCCCACCCGGCAATCCGAGCTCATCTCCTCCTCGCAGGCCTTTGGGGCACTCAGAATTCCTCCGTTTAGAAGGTGTCACCGATTAAACTATCGCATTTCAAAGGGCTCCCATACAGTAAATAGGAGAGAAAAGGAAGAAAGGGCGCTGCGGCCTTTTGTTAGTCAAAAAGCTATGGAAAGTGATAATTAACCCATTTCTGTGTTGAGGAATCGTTTGGACAAAAGTCAAGCCATTGCCACCCTGTCAATTCTGAAGGCGAGATAAGGACAATATATCCCCGCGGAACAAAGAGCGACTGAAGAGAGTGAATGGAAAGTAGGCCATCAGACTACTACTTTTCCTAGCCCCCCTGCTGAAACCAGGCTCGCTCTCCTCCCTCCCCGAAAAAGCAGCAGTGGTACAGAAGGAAAACCTTCCCCCATGCCTTGTATTTAAAAAAAAAAATGAAACCCTTTCACTACGTACATGTTTTTGCATTTTGTTAAATATTCAGAGATACTGTGCAATTAGCATGTCATTAATGAATAATTAATTGCAGCTAAAGCAGCCTTCAGATTTTGCAACTAAATTATTTAAACAGCAAATATAACAATAGAATGCTTCTCTTCCTCCCCCCTCCTGCATATTCTCAAACTCCCCACCTTTCATCAATAGGTCTTTCAAAGGTATTTATTAATTGAAACATATCTATCTATCTATCTATCTATCTATCTATCTATCTATCTATCTATCTATCTATCTATCTATCTATCTATCTATCTATCTATCTATCTATCTATCTATCAAAATGTTGGACTCACAAATTATAAAGCCACTTTATTCTTCATCATACTGTCTCCCCCAAGAAGACAATCATATTCTTAGAACTACTAGAGCTTCCTCTTTTTGGCAATAAACAATAGAATTGTAAGTGAAAAATCTGGAGAACTTTGGTTTCCCTAAACAAGCAAACAGCTCTAGCTTTCCTTTCCACTCTACCTCAAGTTTTGCTTCCCAGGAATTAAGCATGAACATTCTGGAGAACTCTGGTTTATGCAAGAAGCTAGTTTGTTCATAAGCCCTGTTAGAAAGAGGAAAGCAGGAACAAATTGGTTGGGTGACCCAAACACAGTTCCTTTGCAGTATTCTGTGCCCAAATGCCCAATGAGTTCTGGAACATAGTAGATTAGTAACTGGAGGGTTGCATGACACAGATGCACACAAAAGCATTAGCATCTTTAGTGGCTTCATTACTTACTTTCATTAATTTTGATCTATCTTCGTATGTTATAACTTGACAGTTAGAACGTTCACAGGTTCTGTTGACAGCCACTTGGTCATTACAAACTATAACAGTTAAATAGGAAGCAATTTGTTGCCACTTGCTGATATACATCACCAGTACGATGTTAGTTTATATTTATAAGCTGCACATCTGTGAATCAGTTGGCTTATCCATCTGTTAACGGCACCAGCAAAGAGTAAGCCAATGTGCTGCTCCCCCACCCTCCACACCTCGCATGGCAACTTCCTCGAACTGTGTCTTTATCTGCAACAAAGGACAAGTTAAGAAGATATTCCTTGAGAATGGGCATAACCTCCTCAAGCAGCTCCTAGAGTTAAAGTCCATTGAAACTAATGGGCACCATAATCCAGAAAAAGGTGGAGAAACAAGCATGAATAGGCTAATCCATGAAACCGTGAATACTCATTAAATGTAGCATTCTCAGAATAGTTCTTTGTCGACATGTTGCATTCAAGACATTTGTTATCTGAGGGACAGTTTTTAAAAATTCCTCTCCTTCTATGAAGTCGAAGCCCACAGCACCCCAAGCAAGGCATGTTTTCTGGAAGATGAGCTGGAAAATCCCAGTAGCATCCTCTCAGTATCTGGCGGTAAAAGCACCGTAGTAACAAAATGCACAGTCTATAAATGAGATGTCTTGAATCTTCAACGTGGTATTTAATGGGCAAAATCCACCATTATATTCTCTTGTCAGCTTCTTGGAAATAAAGGGTTGTATTAAGTTTCCAGGACAACCTGTGGTGGAAATTTACCTAACATAATGTAAACTCTGCAACAAATATAAATAGCCTAGTGTGATACAGGAAGCAAACCAAGACTGCCGGAAATCAAACAGAGTGTGCTACTGCAGAAGACTACACTGACATCATTCAAATACAGTAATCACCATGGGATTATTGAGAATGAACTCTGGCCAGTTTCATGTTTATTGGCTCTTCCTCTATTCCTTTTCTCCTTCATCCACAACAATAAAATGTAAACATTTCCACATTTGCTAACAACATTTGTGCATTTTGAACAGGGAATTGTTACTTCTTAAACAAACCAAGATCAAACTATGGTTTTAGTGCCAGAGTTCTAAGTTAGGTTTGGCTAAAACAAACCACGGATCCTGGAGAAAAAATGAAGTACATCTTCTTTTAAAGTTTCCTCAGAGGCGTTCACTAATTCTCTCAACACAACTCATCCCTGATTACATAAGCCAGAGGTGGACAAACATCCAGCCACAGAATTATTTGAAGACAACACAAGTTGGCAGGGGTTCCTGCATGGTGTGCACTGCTCAGACCTCTGAGCTGCAATCCTCATCAAACTTACCGTGCTTGTAGAGGAGATTCAGAGGAAGCATTCCTGAAAATTTGGGCCTCTAGGTGCTAGGGGTTCATTTTAAAGCAGTTTAAAGAGGAGATGAATTGATTCATCAATTCATCAGTTTGTCACTGGAAATTTGTCAGTTCATTGATTTGTCAGTCCTGATGAATCACAAACCATGATGAATCACCATTTAAAAAAAATATTATTTGTCCCCATCTCTAGAATTTACATGAGTGGTGAATTAACAACTTTGGCTCATTCAGTATGTCTCTTCTATGAGGAACTAACAATTGTGTTTAGCCCTTCATCTTAAATGTACTGCCTGTTTTAATGAATGTGGTATACATTTTCCCAAGACGTTAAATAGTTTTCATTACTGCCATCTAGTAAATTCAGTCTTATGCACAGGTCACTATACTGTATTATTTCAGTTCTACATTTCATCTAATGCATTTGATGAGCACACTTAAAATATACATGTTCTGTTGGTTATATTTAAATAGTTCCAACATGGGATTAAACTGGGAATGAGCCAGAGTTTATTTTTCTGTTAGGTTTTGTAGAAATGCACCAAAATCAGCAAACAAATTAATATTTGGGGTGGAGGACCAATGTGTGGCCTTAATGTGAAACCATGAAGAAGACAGACTCAAGAACTAATGGAATTGGAAAGGGCCTATAAGTCCAACCCCCTGCTCCAAGCAGGGATACAAACCAAAGGATATCTGACAGTTATCTTGAATGCCTCCAGTGATTAAGTCCTCACCAACTCCTGATGTAATTTGGTTCATTCCCACACTGCTCTAACAGTTAAGAAGTTTTTTCCTTATCTTTAGCCCATACCTGGCTTCCTGTATCTTAACCCCATTATTACATGCCCTGAACTCTGGGCTGATCAAGAACAAATCCTGCCCCTCCTCCGTAGGAAGACTAACTTTCAAGTGTTTGAAAAGTGCTATCATATCTTTCTTCATTCTTTTCTTTTCTCCCCCCAAGGCTAAAGATGCCAAGTTCTTTCAGTTTTTTCCTTGAAGAGCTATTTCTTCCAATTGCTTGCTAAAATATGTCATAAATAAATTTTCTCATTCAGTGTCATAATATACCGGGTGGGGGGAGTCTATCTTTATTCTTGCCTTGCCAATATGCTAATTTAACTTGGTCTAGTGCAGGGTAGAAATAAAAATAGACAAGGGCTGGTGGTAGATCAGACTGAAAGTGGAAGAGAGTCCAAAGGTCTGCCAACCAGGTGCCCAAGGGAAGCCCTTGTGAGTGTTACAGCTCCATTCCCACTGGCGTTCTCCAGCAACTGGTATTCAGTATTATGGCTACAGGTCACCGACAATGTGTAAACATAGAGAATACTAGGCAGTTATAACTATCTTCCACAACTCTGTCAAATCATCTTTTAAAACCATTTATATTTATATTAAGAGGCCATTACTTTGTCTTCTGATTATGTGCCTCCAGACAAATACATCACTGACTTCAGGATGGAGGAGCCCCAGTCGGTGGAATTAGCATCTTAAAACTGGCAGGCTGTGAAATCCCTACTGGAAGCTAAAGGAGATACTTGACCAAGCTAGAATCAAGATACATGTGTAGAAAACAACTTGCCTCACCTTTTTCTTTTTCTTTCAGTGACCAAAATGCTAAAGAAGTCAAAATGAATCCCAGGCACTCCTCTTAAATGCAATGCCCCCACTTTATTCAGGAAACGATTTCACTTCAACTCTTTTCTTCTTCTTTTTTCTTTTGCTCTCCATAGTGGGGACTTTTGACCATTTTTAAAAAGATAAAGTCTTTAATGCACTCTTGTGTACAAAGTGATGTTCAACTTCACATACAGCACACCATTATGCCATTTATTTTCTTTGGGGAAGTGAAAGTAGAAGTTCTCTCCCTAAGTCTTGTGCTGATGCAAATAGCAACATTTTCCACTTGATTAAGCACCATTTTCTCTGGGCTTTTTAAAGCCCAGTTACCTGCCTGCTGTTTGGTAAATCAATACATCGTGGATCCCAAGACCCAACATCTTCTGGGCTGAGTTGAGTTTTACTAAAAAGTATGAATCTCAAGGAAAATGACATTTCATCACTCCTTGAAAAATAGCTGTTGAGAAATGCTGTTATGTGTTTTAGGTTTATATTACAAGCAAAACAAGCATATCAATGCATTTCCCCCCAATCTACAATACAAAACATTAACTGCTCTTCAATATACACTGTTGGCAATTCAACGGGTCTAACTATAGTCACACCTACTAGAACAAATGGCCCTGCACTGCTGCCAGGGAACTCCCAAAACAATATGTCTTGCAAACCAGTTACTTCCAAGTTCAGCATCTGTTCTTTTTCTAAAACACAAACAGACTCTCCAGTTCTCTCACTTTTTCATTTCTAAAGCAAATTCCGGTATGAGCTTGTCGCATTCCAGCAAAAGGAAACTCCCACTCTTTTTTGGCATAATTATTTCTCCAGACCTTTTATGGAACCAACTCCATGTTGTTGATACACATGCCATGAATCAGCGGTGGTTTCTATCTGGTAAGTGGGAAATCAGGGCAAAGTGATTTCAACCGATCTCTGGAATTTAAATGCACCCTTAGCCAACAATCTGTCTATGGCACTCTTGACACAACAGCCAAAAATATAAAGTGTTGGTAACTGTAGGATCCATTAACAACTTCCTGGTTTCGAGCTCCATATACTTTTGCAAGGCTTGAATCTTCAGTTTCTTATGACTGTCTCGGGTAGTAACAAACTTGGCATCATAAATATATCAGATGTTGGCAAATGGGGTAGATTTGTTCTCTCTTTAAAACAGGCACTTTAAAACATTAACTAGTGCTTGTCAGCAGCTGCAACCCTAACAGCTCTCCACTTCTCACTGTGGGCTGGACAGTCCAAGTTCCCCACCCCAAATCTAGATTGGGCAGCTGATATCTAGAATAAGAGTCACAATGCCAGTAGTGTTAATTCTCATGGCTGTTGCAGGTATCATGTAGGAGCGCTTGTCTCGGCCATAGCACAGAGCAATTTTAGAACTGAATGGGGATCAATAGCATTGTTCTTGGACAGCGAAGGAACTTGCAATTCACCAGCCTGCAAAGCAAATGAAAAGCTTTCCTTTAAGCCTGAGCTGGTGGGGAAAACAAATTTGTGACAGATCTCTCTCATAGGCCTTCGATTTTGAGACAGCACAGGGCACAGCCCTGTCCCCACTGCTCTTGCTGAAGCCGTGCTCATTTTAGCAGATGCAGTTAGTATCTGCAAGTTGGAAATTGTAAGAACAGTAATGGGCAGGAGCAGTGTGTGTGTCTCTCTCTCTCTGTGTGTGTGTGTGTGTGTCTGTGTGTGCATGCACGCACACACAGACGCACACCTTTATTCTGCCACTCGGTATAAGACAGAAAAGAAGACAGACATCTGTCAGAAAACATATCCCCACTGCATTGTGATTGATATCTGACAGAGCTCAGTGGGGTCCTAACTTAGATGAATTTAAATGACAAGTCTTCCTTTATCAGCGGTGGTGCTGCTCTGGTTACAATAGAACAGCATGATTACTTAACAGAAAGAAGTAAAAGGGGAAAGAAATGAAGATGAATCAAAGTTTGTTTCTTGATCCCCAGTGGCATCACCGACCTGCCATGAGGTTGTGACCTCCCCTTGTTAATCCATGCAAATCAAATGGCTCTAATTTGTGCTGCTGATTGGGCTGCCCACATCTTTACCTTCAATGATCAGCCACCAGCATCCTAGCCACCTCTGAGGTTGAACACCACCTCGCAATATTTTTATCTGAAAATATGACATGCAGTTGCCTTCCACCGCACTATGTGCTGGATTCTGTCTTCCCTTTCATCTGTTCTTGATTAACACCGAACACGTTTTACACTCAGAGAGAGACACAAACATGTTTGGATTGCAATTCCCACAACACCATCCATCCTTTCCTTCCTCCTTTTCACTCCCCAAAGTACCCCCGACCGTACGCTGAAATAGGCATAGCTGCCGTCATGGCTCCGCTAATAGTGACCCAACTGCTTTTATGGCACGCATGCACACACACAGAGACACAAAATCCTTGTTATTCGCACTAACAAGCACCAACTCCAACTGAGAGATATTATGTCAAATTCGAAGGCCACTTACAAAACTTTCCCCATTCACAAAACTTGGTAAGGCTTTGTACACCAAAGGCAGGCCTTTTCACACAAAATGCTTTCTTGCCTTCCCTATCCTGTAAAGGGCCTCAGGAGGTATTTTGTGTGGGTTTGATGGCTGGGGGGGAGGGGTTTGGAGGGGGAAACGCCAGTACTTTTGAGGAGAGTCCCAGTCACAGATTCATTTTCCATTCTTTAACGCGGATGTGTCAGGAAACTTCGTTTTGTATATGCTTTCTGTTGTTGTTGCTCTGACTTTTTGCCCAGCAAGTTAGAGAGTAAAATAAAAACTAGAACACATGCTCACATCCTCAGATATTTAAGTCAGGGAGCAGGCTCTTTGCATGAGTACAGCAAGCTCACAGCTCCTGGGATATATGCAATAAACCTCGACGTGCCTTGCCACTTTACTGCTTTCTGCATCGGTTTATCCAGCTTTCCAAACAAATGCTGAAGGTTGCCAGAGTGACAGATTTGGACCAATATTGATGGTGGTGCGGGAGTTAGTTGAAGTGATTTGATAAGCCTGAAACAGATTGAGGGGTGGTGTCATCCCAAACATGTAAACAACAAAG
>JAHTLZ010000010.1:68778661-68810038 GCA_023846285.1 Phrynocephalus versicolor
CTATGGAAGCTACCATGATGCTTGCTACCTTTTTCCATTACTAGGCAGCGCTACAGTGGCTGCAACAAATAACTCTCTCATTAGCTCATAATCTTATTAGCATAAATACTTGCTTGATTTTTTTGTGTAGTCTAATAAAGGTATCACCCTCTCCTGCACAAATATAAATGATAATTATCAGAGTATTAAGAATATGAAAGATAACAAAACAGGGAATTTTTACTTCTTAAACACACCAGGATGTTTCCAGTGCCATATTTCTTAACAAAGGAGAGAAAATATAACAAAGAAGAATACAGCTGACAGCCATCAGTCTTTGTCAATCAGAGATGGGCAACAAGGTAGCTTGCAGGCCACATGGAGGTCAAAGACATTTCTGCTGCCCCTAATACTCCCAATTGGTTTAGTCCTTCATGTCCTAGATGGGAGAACACCACTAAGTTCATCATGAGAGATCAGTTGCCATTTCTAAAAATGGGATTTATTTTTCTGTGTTGTGTTGTGTGTTGTTTCATTACAGTTGTGACCAACTCTTTGTGACCCCATGTCCATGAAGTTTTCTTGGCAGGAATACTGGAGTGGCTTGCCAGTTCCTACTCCAGGCGCCGACAGCACCTGGTATTCCCTGGTTGTCACCCATCCAAGTACTAGCCAAGGCTGATCCTGCTTAGCTTCCGAAATCAGACAAGATCGGTTGTGCTTAGGCCTTAGGGCATTTAGGCAGAACACCATACTCAACAACAAACTTGGAAACAGTTTAAACCTGGAACCTATACAGAGGTACAAACAAATAAAAATCAATTTTAGACAACAACAACAAAAACACAAAATGATGATATCCCTAAAGGAGTGACTTGAATTTGATACAGCAAACAATGAAGCTTGTGGTTTTAGGAGGAGCAGGTTATTTTCTTAAAAAAAAATGGGTCACAACTCAGCTGAAGTCAAATATAAAACCTTTTATATGGAGGAGAAGAAGAATTTACTGTGGCAAAATATGGGTAGGAATGCTCAAAGCACAATGAGATATGAATCAAATTATGGATCCTACTAAAAGCAACTCAATTTGTTCCACTCACAGGTCTTAGTAATGGAAGAAATACATTTTAAATTACATAGTAATGGTGGGATGATATTGGTGTGAGCAAAAATCCTATACAATACACTAATGCAGACTATTTGACGGAACCCATCTTCCCACAGAAGTCTCCTCAGAGGTTTGGATCTCCAAGGTATCAGATCTCTCGGCCCCACTTTCCTCATATAAAATGCCTGGCAAGGACATACACCAAAAGCCTTTTCCATGGCTGTGCCTAGGTTGTTGAATTCCCTCTCGTAGGACACTAGGTTGGCTCACAAAAGCCTTTCTCTTGACATAGGACTGGAACAATTGAACTGGCTGCTGGGAAAGGAGCTTCTAATGGGAGATACAGCAACTGTGTGTGTGTGTGTGTGTGTGTGTGTGTGTGTGTTTCGTGCTTTCATCTGTATTATGTTAATGGTCTATTATTAATATATACCACATTTTCCCATGTATAACACTTTTTTGTCTAAAATTGTAGACTAAAAATCAAGGGTCATCTTATACATGGAAGTAAGATGAGGAGGGAACTGCACAGTTGTGAAACTGAAATTGTGGGTTGGAAAAGTGAGGATCGTTTTATATGTGGAGACGTCTTATAGATGGGAAAATATGGTATATTTTTTAGAATGCAATTGAGCTTACAGAGATTATGCATCTTTAAAAAACACATTTCTGTTTGTTGTCTCATTTTCTGCATTGGGAGAAAACTGAGATCAAAATTCATCCATCCATCCATCCATTAATTTCAGAGCAAAAAAAGTGTGCCTGTAGTTTGTTAGGTCTTCCCTGTTCTTCACCACTTCCATTACATGTCTGAATAAATGCTAAAGGTTTGGCCAGCTTATATCTGAGTTACTGGAAAGCCATGTGATTCAGATTTCCTATCCACACCCAAATGATCTCATCATTTTGTGTGACCAACGGGTATGGTGTTCATTTTACCAAACTACACAAGGTGTGCCATTAGCAAACTAAGTTAAATGGAAGGCATGTGAAAACCCATTTTAAAGGGAAGTATCACATAGGTCAGGCCTGCCCAAAGTCCGGCCCGGGAGCCAAATCCGACCCGTCAGGCCATTTTGATTGGTTCGTGGCTGGCTGGCCTGCCCCCCCTCCTTTGCCCCTTTTTTTAAAAAAAATCTTCCGCCAACACTGACACCACAGGGAAGCTTGTGGGGATGGGTGGGCTGGCTGGCCAACCATCATGCGGGCTGATGCCACCGGCACCGGCAGCAACCATGTGAGGCTGGGTGCATGCGCGGGGTGGTGAGCGGGTGGGCCGCCACCACCAGAACCATTGGGAACCTTGTGAAGCTCGGCGCGTGCACGCAGGGTGGTGCGCAGGCGGGCTGCCGCCACCGGCATAGCCGGGAACATTGTGAGGTTGGGTGCACCTGTGGGGCAGTGATCAGGTGGGCCGCACTCCCAGCACCGCTAGGAAGCTTGGGCGGACGGGCAGTCTGCCACCACTGGTACCGCAGGGGAATGTGTGGGGATGGGCAGGCCAGCAGGCCTCTGCCACCGCCAAGGAGCTTTCGGGTGGGCTGGCGGGTGAGCCATCGCCACCGCTGGGGAGCTTGGGGGTTGCAAGGTCACACAGATCGCCTCTTCCAAGGGGCGACCTGTGGCCACGGCTCCCTGTGCTTCCTTTGGTCCCCACCTTCCTTCTTTCCTCCCTCCCTTGGTCCCCACCTCCCTCCCTCCCTCCCTTCCTTGTTCCCCACTTTCATTCCTTCCTCTCTTGGTTTCCACCTTCCTCCCTCCCTCCCTTGGTTCCCGCCTTCCTTCCTGCGGGTGGGGTTGCAGGGGGGTCAGTGGGTGGGGCTTGCAGTAGGGTGGCAGGGTCAGGGAGCAACCGGCCCCTGACACATTCTCAGCCACCAAATCTGGCCCTCCTTACAAAAAGTTTGGGCACCCCTGACATAGGTCTTATGTCAGTCCTTGGATCATGCAGCAACCCTGTGGTCCACTTTAACCACGTTGTTAGTGACTGGATATATGATGCCATCTTTGCTGCTCCAAAACATCCCTGCAGTGAAGTAAAGAAAGAGAGCTGCAACACATGTATGCCTAATATCTGAAGCTAATGAATCAGGAAGACCCCATAACAAAATAAAATGATTTTTCTCTTTTTAGCTTTTTATTAATGTTTCCTTTGGGCTTTGCCTGATACAATTCCAGGTAAACGGCTTCTCAGGAACCAAGGGACCATCTTCCCCTTTGTCTCCACCAGCAAAACCTCTTGGGTCAACCCCATACAAACCTTTCCTGGGCTATAGAATATTTGCAGGAAGTTTTCCAGTTCATCCTTCCATCATTAAAAGATTTAAGGGGAAAAACCTCCACTGCTCTGCCTGCTGTTGGAGAAAAAAAAAAGCTAAGGAGATTGAGAAGCTGCTTTGGGCTTTTCTGCTGACTGTAGGCAGTGAGGCAGGTGCCCCGGTGAAGGGAGGGAAGGAGAAGAAAGGTGGGAGAAGAAAAACAGAGCAATCACAAGTGTTTGTCTGCTGGCTGGAGAGCTTAGTGAGTATTGGGCACTACAGCCAAGAGCTGGAGTGGAAAGTCTCACTGTGTATCCCAGAAGATACCACCTGCATGGCCATGGGCAAGCTGCACAGCTCCAGGGCAATGCCACAGGTAATGGTAAGCCACCTCTGAATATTCCCTGTCTAGGAAGCCTTAAAACGGGCTGCCAGACCTGGCTTGACAGCAAGCATCTACCTGAAATGCAATAGGTAAGGTATGTGACAGGAATGAACTTAGCTAGACCTGGCAACGTTTTGCTTCGGGGCTAGACATAACCCTTGTCATCCAGTCATCTTTCCTATGACATTTTTAAAGGGTGCTAAACTGGATATCATCTAATTTTTCAAGGGGCACAATCTTCAAGGAATATCTCACTTATTCATGAAGGTAATAAAAAAATAGGATGCCATACTTCTGCTAGCCTCTTGCCTGTGACCAGGCCCATATGCAAATTTCATACAATAGTATTTAGTAGTGTAATTAATCCCTACTTTATGTTATGAGTAATATTTCCTATTCCCGACCCTGCAATGTCCTTTAAGAAGATCCATGTTCTAATTAGACTAGCCCATCGGCACTCTTTTAATGAGCAGATTAATCATTCAGATGGGTACAGTGGTGTCATCACAGGTTTTAAATATGATAATCTGCATTCTAATGGTGCTGCAAAAGCCTTGGCTCTCAGCAAGAAAGGTATAGGGAGAATTGGGAAGACCCTTACTCCAGCCCACACCATACCCTCAGCTGTTGTAAAGGATACCTCAGAAATAAGGAACCCATAGGCACGTAACAGCTCAGAGAAAAAGTAAACAACAGATGGTACCTTATTCGTTCCTTTACAAGCATTTTAATGAAGCAACAGTGATATTCCTTCTACCTAGACCAGGCATGTCCAAAGTCAGGCCCCAGGGCCAAATGCGGCCCGTTTTCAAATTTCGAATAGCCCACAGACTCTTCTTCCTGCTGGCTCAGCCTGTCATGCATCCCTGCCAGCTGGACCCTCCCCATACTGGATGGAGACATCAGCTTGCAGTTTTATGGTTTGCCTGCCTTCCCTGCCTCTGTACATCCCCCCCGCCACCTGCCCAGCCTATCCACCCTTGGTCCCATTGCTTTAACGTCCTCCTCACCTCCTTGCATGTCCTAATGCAGCTGAATGGTTGGCCCCCATACATTTTCACCTCACCAAATCTGGCCCTCCTTGCAAAAAGTTTGGACACCCCTGGCCTAGACCCTTCCCAAACTCTGGAGATCTCTGTGCATGTGCAGTCATAAGAAATGGGGAATCACATGTTTCTTGGTGATATAGCAGGCCAGATGTGGCATTTAAATGCTCCTACCTTGGCTAGCCACCTTCTTAAGCAACAATGTATGTATTAATATCTGAAAGCATCATGCTATCCATTAATACAGGTGCAGAGAAGTGATTCTTTAAATCCTATGTGCTGGTCCAGGCTCCACCCGAAAAGTTAAAATTATCCAGTGGGTAATGTAGCCTTTTTAAAAAATCACACAAAATCTGTTGCACTACATATTTTGATTGCATATCCTGACATAAAGAAGTAGTTTCCTGCCCTGAGATCAAAGGTAAGAACATAAGAGCATAAGAAGAGCCATACTGGATCAGGCCAAAGGCCCATCTAGTCCAGCTTCCTGTATCTTACAGTGGCCCCACCAAATGCCTCTGGGAGCACATGAGACTAGATATCTGTCTCCTGATGCCACTGCTCTGCATCTGGTCCTTGAAGTACCCTGGTTTTAGGCCTGGAGATTACACATCTCCATCATTGTTTGTCACCTGTGATGGACTTTTCCTCCAGGAATCTGTCCAATCCCCTTTTGAAGGCATCCAGGCCAGATGCCATCACCACATCCTGTGGCAGGGACTTCCACAAACTCCCTGGTAGTTTCTTATGAGTAGAGATGGGCACGACTTAGCGGAATTCCCGTTTCCGTTTCCGTTACTCGTTTCCATTACGGAACGGAAAAGGAAACGGGAATTACTCCGCCAGAACTCGAACTCGAACCGACTAAAGAATAATTGGGTTTGATTTGTCGTTGTCGTTCCTGGCATCGCGGTGATCCCGCGATGCCAAGCGGCACAGAAAAAAAGTTTTTAAAAGTTAAAAACAAACCCGATTCCCGGCCCTAAAAACAGGCGAAAACTGTCTGAGGGCACCTACCAGGCCAGAAGGGTGTTTTATTTGGGGGGGGGTTCCCCGCCCCTCCTCTCCTTGGCTAGTGCTACTGCTGCGCTGCTGGTACCAGGCAGGGGGGGCATCGTCTCGTCTGCCTTTGCCATGCGGTGTGCGGGCGGGGGGATCCAAAATGGCGACCGCAATATTTTTTTTGAAATCGTGGTCCAAAAACCCACCAAAGCACCACAGAAACATGCGAAAATTAGCTATTTTAAACACTTGAATTTTTACAGTAGCAGCAGCGGGTTTGTCTTGCCAAAATACGTGTCAGTTGGTTTTATTTTATTTTTTTCTTAATTTATTTTTTTACACCAGCGCAATGATGGGCTGGCCATGAGATGGGACCATGCAAATTTTTGGAGCCATTCCACCAATCGCATGGCCAGGTTTTGCTGATGCTGAGACTTGCTGGTACCAGGCTGGGAGGGGGCATCCTCGGCGTCTCCATTTGCCATGCGGTGGGGGGGATCCAAAATGGCGACCGCAATATTTTTTTTGAAATCGTGGTCCAAAAACCCGCCAAAGCACCACAGAAACATGTGAAAATTAGGTATTTTAACTGCCTGATTTTTATAGTAGCAGCAGTGGGTTTTTCTTGCAACAAAACGTTTCCATTGATTTTATTTTATTTTTATTTTTATTTTTTTACACCTGCGCACACGCAATGATGGGCTGGCCATGGGATGGGACCATGCAAATTTTTGGAGCCATTCCACCAATTGCATGGCCAGGTTTTGCTGAGACTTCTGGATGTGCCAGAGAGGGCATTAAAAGCCCACCAACCATAATCCTAATCCTAACCCTAACCCATACGCCAGTACACTGTGTTTTTAGTGGGCCAGAGGCACCCAGAGTTACAGCCCACTAACCCACCCTAACCTTAACCGTTACCCTAAGCCTAGCCCTTATCCCCTAACCCCATGCTCTGGGAACTGGAAGTCAAGTCGCGTTAAATCGCGGCGGTAACAACAAACCGACAAATTTTTGAAAAATTTCGCGAAAAACGGAAACGACCCGAAACGGACCCGTCCCGAAAAACGACAACTCGGAAAAAAAATTTCTAGTTGTGCCCATCTCTACGTATGAGGCATGGACTGATGCCTTCAATGGAAGAATGTCCATTGAGTGAGTTGCAATATAGGTGGCTATTTATTTTTATTTATTTATTTATTTATTTTAGAGTATTTTTACCCTGCCTTTCTCCTTGGAAAAGGATCCAAAGCGGCTTACAGTAATGAGAGATAATATACAGTTCAGTACAATTAAGATATATTCAAGTTTGAGAACAGGGAATTGAAGGACATCTTACACCATTAAAAGACAACATTGCATTAAAGGTACAAGAAAACGCGAGCAGTTTAAGAGAGAGTAAAAATTCCATGTAAAAATTAGGAGTGATGGAAACTAATATTGAAAACATAGTGTCAATGCAGTCACACAAGGTTATAAGTCATTATAAACACAAAGTCTATGTGATCATGTGTGGCAGATTCTTATAAAATACACATAATCGATAGTCCATCATTCAGGGAAGGTTTGCCTGAAGAGAAAGGTTCCAGAAAGACAACATAAATGGGGCAGTCCTTGCCTCTAGTGGGAGGGAGTTCCATAGTCTAGGAGCAGCAACCGAGAAGGCCTTTCATGTGTTCTTGTGAGCCGCACCTGTGCAAGTGGCAGGATGGAAAGAAAGGCCTCTCCTGGTAACCTTAGCACCAAAGCTAGTTCATACTGCGACATTCGATCTTTGAGGTAGCTTGGACCCAGGCCATTTTGTGCTTTGTAGGTTAAAGTCAGCACCTTAAATTGTGCCCAATTGCTGATTGGCATCCAGTGGAGCTGCTTTAATAGGGGTATAATATGATCTTTGTATCCCGCCCGAGTCAGCAATCTGGCTGCTATTCAGGGGGAGGCAATGGGATGCCTACATTTCACCAATTAACAGCAAGATCTTGCTTGATCATTGCATGAGATATCTTGACTTGTAACTTTTGCTGTTGTTTCTGATTCTTAATTTTTAAAGAGGAGACTTATAAAATGTTGGGCTTTAGTGTTAAGGAATGTACATGCATTGATATGGCTTGCTATTTTGAAATTAGTAACTGTGACGTTCTTTCTGTTGCTGGGAAAGCAGGAACCCTATAGTTTGGGGTAGAATCTGGCTCCCACATCAGTCTTCACCCAATAATTTCTGCATGCAGCAGAACTTCCTATAGCAAAGATTTGATGTGTACAAGTATATACAGTCACCCATCTTGAAGGACTGGAATGGAGCATGGTTGGTTGACATGAACCATAAACATTACAGCACGTTGTTACAGATTTCACTTGCTTTCTTCAGTTGTTTCTTTGTTCCAAGAATTATACCAACAGGAAACATTATTTGCCATATCAAGCATCAAATTGCCCTCAACGTCAAGTTCTCATCTTCTCAACACTTAAGACCATTCCACATTGGATCCCTTATTTTGTTTGCCTCTTCGTCCGGCATGCACATTTTTAACAATCCCAAATTACTGTAGGCATTTGACAAGCGCACGAACTTTTGAGCACACTCCTTACAAATGTACACCAATCCCTAGCTATTTTCTGATGAGTAAAGGGCCTCTGTGCACATTTTTGAAAAACAAAGATGTGCATAATTTTTTTAAAATAGTACTGTACATTTTTTTAATTTTTATGTTTATTTATTAGATATACATTTACATTGGCTTCTTTGGAAATGTGCTTTCTATTTAAAAAGCAAACCACACTTAAGTAAGTGCTTATGTTTAGGGACCCGTGAAAAAGGACGCTTTTACACAACCTCTAAAATCCGCTGACAATTTAAATTCGGACCAGAGATTGTGGGGTTTGTTCCTCTTCCTGTGTTCCTACTCTTCCACACTTTATTGTTCCTGTCTGCGGTGAGGGGAGGGAGAGAAAAAGGGACAAAAGAATGCAAGCTCACCTCCACTCACCTCCGTCTGCCGTCCTGAGCAGCCCCTTACGGATTCCTGTCTCTTAAAGGGGCGGCAGGGACAAAAAGACAAACAGAAGGCGAGGGGAGCCCGGCATCCACAGCTTTACAATCTGCATCATAATTTGTTTTACCTCCGGAGACTAGGTACTTCTAAAGTCCGCTAGGGCGCGCTAAGGTGGGCGTGGTCGTACTTTATTTTGTTTAAAGTCCGCAGCTGGTGGGAAAACAATTTTAAACTCTGCATCTGGGAGCCCTTTGCCTCGGATTTTAGGGGTCGTGTAAAAGCAGCCTAAGTCTGAGTTCAAATGGAGATTGAAGAAATTGCTCATCTGGCATAATTACCACCCATTGTAGGGGAAAGCATTGAGGGAAGTAGGCAACCTTGGGCAGTGCCATTCTAGTTCAGTCCAAGGCACAGCAGGATGCTCCAAAACAAGAACAAACATTAGCTTTTCTAGTAAGTCGCATGAACATCAGATGGAAGGATGACAAATCAAAAGATATGCAATAATCGGTAACGTCGTCTTCCTTTTTTAAATCCTTCAGGCTCTGAGTCAAGTCCTGATGAAGTCATGGCCTAAACACTGGTGATTACTTCATTTGGGTCTGACCTCAGAGCATTCAGCAAAGGTTGTAAGGTTATCTCACTTAAACTTCAGATGATACAAGGGCATGAGGCAACAGAAATGTCTGCTTGTTTGGAATTAGACGTCTTGTTATGGTTTTATCTGAACAAAAAAAAAAAGATTTGGGACTATAAAAGTCTATTTGTCCTCGATTTATGTCGCTTCAACACTCCCTTCTAAGATAATTGTTACCAGCTTGATTTTCCGGTTCAAGGCTCTTAAAACCAGCACTCATAACTAGTTTTTAAAAAAGCAGTCTATTTTTGTTTTACTTTTATACAGTTTCTGAGTGGTGTGAAAGTGACACCCATTGGCCCCTTTTCTATTATGGAATGATTCAACTCCCACAGACAGCTACAAGACTCTGTTTCATGATTATTATTATTCACAACAGCAATAGAACATCATAAAAGGTCTGGAGATTTTCCACCAACTTCAATGAGTCTAGGGTCAAGCCCTTATTTCATATAACACTTTCAAGGTGCACTCTCTTAAATCAGATTTGAGATTATCCATGGCAGGTGGATGCATTAAATGAACTCCCTCTGCAACGAAGCAAGCACAGAAATAAAAAGCATTCTGCTTGTAAACAAAGGTGCATTCATGTCCATATTTCTTATCATTCCTGTCTGGTAATCCTACAATTTTCACATACAGTACAACTTCTATTATGTGGACATCTTTAATCCTGCTCTTTCTTTTCTTTTTTCCTTAAAAGGAATTCATACCCTTTTAAAGTCCAGCATCACTACTATTTCAGACATACTGAATGCTTGCTATAATGCAGAAGAGCTGAATACGATAAATCATTATACTCTGCACTGCTCCCAACTCTTGTTCTACTATCTATACCATATTTAACAGTGTATTGTGGCATCTTCAATCATATTAATCACATAAAGGTCCCAGCGAATTACAAGCAGGGGTGCTAATTTTATTGCTACCCTTGTCCCTCGGCCTTTATCAGCAGGCTGGTGTGCACAAAATCTACAGGAGAACTATTTGCGATCACCTCATCTCCATATCAGCAAAAGCTTTCCTGGCTACATTTCTGCATATCTAGCTGGTGTTGAAGACACAAAAGCTAGACCAAAATATAACTGAAAACCTGAACTGCAAGTAGACCAAACCATGGCTTGCTGGTGAAAGAGTACCTTGTATAAAGGAATTAATTCGTTCCAAATGAAATTATGTTAAGCAAATATTCCTTTGTACAAATTTCCCATAGGAATGCATTGAAAACTGAGTAATTCCTAAGCTAGACCATTTTTATGTTCTACGGATTCGCCCCGTAGACGATTCTGTTAAGCAAATTTCCCCTATCTCCAGAATTTTTTATGTTGTATAGATTTTATGTTATACAACCCGTTTGTTATATGAGGGTCCACTGTACAGACCTTAGCATTAGATGAGCATATCAGGAGTGCCAGCTTTCCAGGGGCAGCTCTGACTTAATCTGAAATGTTCACAAGGGGTTAATGTCCCTCTCTATGCCATCGAAACCTTTGCCCAGATCTCTCCACACATCAAATTACTTTTAAAGGTGAAATAACTGGTTAGCTAGCCACCCAGGAATAGGCAGAGTATGATGTTTCAATACTATGCTTAATTTAATTTGGAGATTACAGTTTAGTGTCTTTCTAGTATATGTTTTTAAATACTCTGGAGTCCTCCTTGGGTCCATAGATTGGGGTAAATGTGATATATAAATAAGATACATAACTGAGCATGAATTCACAGGTTTGCCATAAACTGGAAGTCAAATAGGGACAAGAGAAAGGATATATGCCTTTCTATTGCAGCTGTTAAAGTGCCCTGAAGCAGAAACCGTTGGTGATCTATTGGATCTACCCTTAGGTTCTATCAACCTTTCTGCTCATTCTTGCCCTGAAGCACATACTGAGGATGGAATTCCTGCCTCCTTTCATTCAATCAGTTCAGCTCCTTGTTAAGGAAATACACATGTAAACGGCCATAAATAATTGCACAAAAATAATTGTAAAATTAGTTCTAGAAGCATAACCCAATGTAATTCATTTAATGTCCCGACCACGATCCCAGCTCCAGAAGAGTTAATCAACCATAGCAACCTCCTAATCAGACTGGTGAACTAATGATCCTGTTTCTAAGTAATACCAGCCCAATAAGGCTCTCAAAAGGTAGTTAACATCACTTTGGTGGAAAGGCATGACAAGTGCAAGTTCCTGCAGTGAGTAATGCATCATTCATGCCCCCTCTCGTTCTGACATTTTAACGTTATCTTGTTTTACTGTGTCGGCCTAACACTGCCACTGCTGGCAAATTAAACTGTGAACTTACAAAGTGGGTGGCAATAAATACAAATTATGAGAGTTCAAAAGATGTCCCTGGAGGTGTACTGCCAGACATGGAATGTCTTTGGCTTTTCTGTCACATAGCAATAGACAAGACAAAGTGTACCATGTGCTGAAGAGGGGTGGGGGGGGGAGAGAATTAACCACACGATGATGAAAAATGAGATGAGAAAGAAAAGGATAAGGGGAGAGAGATGCAAATAAAAAGGAAGGTTTAAAGGAAGGATGAGGGGAACAAAAGAAGAGCATACCCTTGAAAATATAAACATTACCCCGGCATTCACCTTGCAAAATGAAAGTTATGCAAATCAGGCAACAACAAATGCCTTTATGCAGCAGAGACCCCCTTGGAAAATAAAAAGGCTGTCAGTGTTGTTACACAAAATCGGAAGTGCTTCCAACGAGGAAACAGCAGAGCAGAAAGGGCAATGGGCAGTCTTTATACAGACACAGTTTCCAGCAGAAGTTCCTCTGTCCCATTGGCACAGTTGTCGGGTGGCAGTGGGGGCAGGCATAGGGATTTTCTTTCTGTGCCCATGAGCCCCACCTGGGAACAAATAGGGAGGCCCACACATGAGGAAAAAGGAAAGTTTCCTGATAGGAGATGCATGACAGTTTTGTTGGGTTCGTTTTTAAAAATTACATACAAGCTATCTAAAATGTGCACCGTTCTTCCTCAGTTAAATGGAGGGATGGATGAAGCTTAAGGTTTTTCCTTAGTGTGGAATGAAGGATATCTGTCACATTAAACCCACCCAGGCAAAGAGTTTTGTCTACTTGCCTCCCAAACTCACACTTTGAATCCCTACACGTTCAACTATGCTACTGGTGCTAAATTAGAGTGGTCCTATTTTTTTTCCTCATAGGTTTTTCATCCTCCCCAGCTTCATGGCCAACAGCCATGGTTTTGTGGTGACTTTAGCTGTTCTTGGAAACACTCAAAAGATGGTGCTGGGGGACTCACATGCTGGCTGCTAACCTGTGGTGACCCTGAGGGCTTGGTATTGTCCCTGATACTATTTACCATCTCCCTGAAACTGCTGGAAGCGGTTGAGGGTTCACTGTCACTCCCAGTAAACGGATGACACCCATCTAAATCCGAGGAAGCTGTCTAGATTAAGCTTAATCCAGACAAAACACAGGGGATGTGGGTCAGTCGAAAGGAATAGGGATTCGGTCTGGACTGGATGGGGTTACACGCCCCCTGAAAACCCCAGTGTGCGGCTTGAAGGTGCTCCTGGATTTGTCTCTGAGCCTGGAGGCCCTGATTTTGGCAGTGACCAGGAGTGCATTTGTACAATTAAAACTCGTGTGCCAGCTGTACTTGTTACTGGAGAGGTCTGACCTGGCCATGATGACACATGCCTTTAGTTACATCCCAGTTGGATTGCTGTAACATGCTCCACCTGCAGCAGCCTTTGGAAAGTGTTCAGAAACTTCATCAGATCCAAAATGCGGCAGCCAGGTTGCTAACCAAGACTGGTCACAGGGATCTCAAACCACTCCATTACAGCAGCTCCACTGGCAGCCAATCCATTTCTGGGTGCAATTCAAAGTACAGTACTGCTTTTTAACTTATATAGCTATAAATTAGCTTGGGTCTAACCCATCTCAAATCCCATGTCTCCCTTTATGAGACTTCTTGACAATTAAGATCATTAACCCATTTATTTATATTTATCTATTTACTATAATATTTATATCCTTGCCCACCTGGCCTAAAAGGTCACTCGGGGGGGGGGGCTTACAACATTTCAAATATACAGTACAATCAAACAATGATCAATAATCAAATAATAAACAGTAAATTAAATAATCAACAAGAAAAATAAAATAAAGGTACTGTACCACTGCCAAATACTCATAACAATTAACAGTAACAAGATACAAATTAAAAAAGATTCCAGATTTCATCAATGGAGGCTTTTCTTTCAATCTACCATCCTCACAACTGCATCTGAGGGAAACACAGGGGGGGGGGGCTTCTCTGCTGCTGGTCCCAGGCTCTGGAACTCCCTCCCACAGGTGCCCATCTTTGCTGTCCTTCCACAAACAGGCAACAGCCCTTGTTTTTGTCAAGCAAGCTTTCCCTGAGTGACTGGCGGTCTGAGGCAATAAACAAAATGGTTTATATTTTGTTACTTCTATAAATAAATAAATAAAAGTGTGAATGAGGTTTAGTGTGTACATGTAAGGAAGCATCAACTTCAACACAAGCTTGGAGAGTAATATTTTGAATTCCTCTCATGGCAATTTCAACCAAAAGCTTTGAAAATAAGAACTCCAGCCAAAGAACCACAACTCAGGTCATGAGATTACATCAAAATACTACTGAAAAGGGAATTTTAAAGTTGCTTAGCCATTGTAGCTTCAAGTGTTGCACCAAAAACATATGTGGCAAATCATCACTGAAAACATGTCACTTCACAATAAAATTAATTTAATTTTAACAAAAAGAAATAAATAGCACATGTAGTGTAATTGAGTTTATACATGTTATTTCCCACTTTGAAGACAGCACCTGTGTCACTCCTCCAAAAGTATGTTCATGTTGCAGATAACAGTTTGAGACCATCTTTTCAGGTTTGTGAAATCATGATTCAAAAGGAATCCATGCTTAAGTCATGAAGACCAATCATCAAACCAAAGATGCTTATTTGTGGACTTCCAGAGATGGGAAAAACTCTTTCTACAACACCCAGACCCTTTCATTAGTTATGGATTTTCTTGTTCTAAAAACAGACTATATCTAATGCCTGTTCTTAGTCACTGACTGAGGTAACTTCCACACTAACGCTTCTGCATTTTCAAAAGATAAGTACTGTAAGTTAAATTGTGAAGGAAAGAAAATGGTAGGAAACAAAGGCAGGATTGAGAGATGGGGGTGGGATACAGATAAGGACCGTGGAAATCTACATTTCCTAATTCCCCAGTTAACACTTTTTTCATAATACATTTCAAATTTTTAGACTGGGTTCCAATTCCTCTGAGACCACAATCAAGAGCTTGAGAGTGTAAACACTGAGGGTATTTTAAAGCCATCAAGCTACATAGTTATAGTACAGATTTAATGAACACAGCAGAGGCAAACCTTTAGTAATTTTCCTCCCTTTCCTCTGCAAGATAAACCTTATGAAAGCAATTAATGGGGTCAGAAGAAATCTGATTTTTTTAATACCTCCAATCCACAAGACTTACCAAGCCTAGTCCAGCTCTACTAATAAATCTTATAAAACATTTTATCTCCCATGGTCACAAACCACTCACACACGGCTTCAAAATCATAATAATATCTTCCCAAAGTGCAGCTATCACTCAAGCCCATACGCAGTATTGCTCTGTTTATTCTCCCCCATAAACCATTGCTTTCATCAAAACTCATTAGCATCACCTGTGTTAATTACACTAGCAAACCAATCAACAGCTCCTTCTTAATTAGGTTTTCTTTATTAAAGCCGGAAATTGCCAAGGAGACAAAAGTCAACTGGGGAAATTATACGAAAACTAGTGTTTATGCCAAATTGCCACATGCAGGAAAAAAATGATAATAATAATAAAAGGAAACTGGGTTTGTTTACAGGAATAGGAAACAATAACAATTTTCAAGGTCACTGGCACGTTTTATTAATTATCCCCCACTCATTCTGTTGTAACAGCCAAGGCATTAAACAAGGCAATCAGTTTATAGGAATTTTCGTCCACAGAGGAAATCATCGGGCATAACAACTGAATAGGGTAGTTCAATGCCATAAACAAGGCCTTCTAGAATCTGAGGAAGTAGAACCTAACTCCATGTGAAACCACCCAAAAGGATGCTGAAGATCAAATACTTACTGGTAAGTGAAAAATTACAGGAACTCGGAACATTCCCTCTTGGGGAAACAAAGAACATCGGAAAAATTCCAGGCTACCTCAGAGTCCTTGGTTTCATTATTCAGGTCTGTCCTCAGGATGTTGCAACACTATATGGAGCTCACCATCAATTTAGGTAGTGCATTCATTATCCACAGTTGTTTTTGTTTTTTGTTTTTGTTTTTTTGCCAAATCCTCGTATTAACAGAAAGATATGTATAATGGAACTGTGGGTTCAGGTCTGCAAAAGTATGTGACCTATCAAGCTTAACACAGTCTGGTTTGAAAGATGCCTGCCAGAGATTACTTTTCCTGTTTCTGTCAGGGCATGCCAAGTCAGGAGCGGGGTCGGGTATCTGAAAAGTTGCACTAAGGCCCCGGTCCCACGTCCCTTTAAAAGCAGTTTAAATTGCTAGATAAGCCATGTCTAAAAATGCCGTCCCCACGGTCATGGGGCTTTTTGAAAAAAAGAAAGAAAGAAAAACCGGTAATGCTTCCTTAAGCGAGGTTTCTATGACTTACCCGAGATGTAGGGAATTTTTTGCCTCGCTTTGAAAATCCACCTTTTAAGGAGGCAGACGTGGTGGGACCAAGCAGATGATCCGGGTTTCTTTTTCTTTCTTTTCTTATAGCACCAACCGGCTGTTCCTGGGGCCCATCGGTGCTGGGTTTTTTTTTTAATTTCCCTGCACATCAGAGCAACAGGAAGTTCAATCAGGTCCTCTAAGCATTTATTTCCCCCAGCCAAGTGGTCCATTTTTTAAATATGCTACCACCACCCAGGGGGCTGAACTGCACTTTAAAATAATAAAAAAAACAGCTTTGGACATGGGAACTCCTGTCCCACATATTAAATCACGAGATGGGACGAAGAGGAAAAGCCGGACCTTCAGAAGATCAGGATCGAAACCAAGGTGTGACCACAGCCTAAGTGGTAGCTGAGTAACGCTTGGCTTTGGGTATCCCAACAAAATGAGAATGCCAATTAAATGACCTCAAGACTTCAAATCTGCAAATTGATATTCTGTTCTTGAACTGCAAAATGGAGGGTTAATCTTGATTATTACTTACTACTGTTTCTCTAATCACTTCTGCTTTGGCCCTTCTTACAACCTATAGTCACATATATGGTAAACTGCAAATTCTTAAAAATAATGTTTGTGGGATTTTCTTTATCACTTTCTCTTGAGCCACAATAGACTCCGCTAATTGCCATACGTGCTAACAAGTGTACGCACAACCTTACCCATATTACTGAAAGTGGATTCGAAATTGGACTTCAAACATTTTAAAGAAGAACAGCCCATAGACTAGAACTGGAATTACTGGTAAGTCACCGATTCAGAGGCATCTGCCTGCCGAGCCAGAGGGTGGGAGTTCAATTCCCCCCAGGCCTCCTTGACAGACACTGGATTCAGTGAGGATGATATTTCCATCCTTGTTTGGTATGAGAAAAAATATGTAATATATCAACAGTACAACCTGTCACCGATGGTCACAACTGAAATCCTGTGCCTACTTAAATTCATTGCAAATCATGTAGTAATAAACAGGTAGGATGACTGGGCCAGCCTTCCACCACCCATCAAATTTTGTCAGGAAAATGTTTCTGCTGAAAAGAAATGTTAGCATTTTTTTTCAGCTAACAACCTATGATCTCTAAATTACATTCAAATTAAAATGTGGCTGTGCTCTCGCTGTCCCACTGAAGTGCTTGCTAACCAAGAGACCTAGAAATCATCCAGCTAGTTTTCTTACATTTAAAGTAATTTTACACTTGAGCATCCCACAGTGTGTTTAGCACTTCCTTCTAAGTGCTACCTGATATTGATAGGTTATATATGGTTAATTCAAGCTTCATGGATCACTAGCAGGATTTGATTATAACAAAAGCATAAGCACCTTGTGCACAAAAAGGATAATGTAATTAGGATAAGCTCCGCACCAAAAGTACTTTCTTTCCAAAATGTATTCTGTTACAGTTTTCTCTCCTTCCAGAATAAAATTAACTCTGCAATGTCTGTTAGTCTGTTTTACAATGAATGAATGAATAAATAAATACATTTATCTTTGGCTTTAACATTGATTTTTAGGGCAACAAGCAAATCTCTCTCTCTCTCTCTCTCCTCTCTCTCTCTCTCTCTCTCTCTCTCTCTCTCTCTCTCTTCTAAAGAGAGAGCTACTTATTTCCAAAACAGGTCAGAATTAATATGTTTCTATTTTCAGAAATTTGAGGTATTTTGTGTTTTTTTCTTAAGCACCAGACTTTTTCAACTGCTTGGATTTATAAACATAAAAGTAGTAACTGATTTGGGGTATTTTACATCCATAATCACTCAGCGGACTAAGGCTCTGAAAGATGTCGGCTGCAAAACATCGTGAACATGGCCAAACTGTCTGAAAAACTCACAACTATTAAGCCTAAACACTCCCTAAAAGCTGAAATTGAAGCTATTGTGCATGGACAAGACCTCACTACTAGGAAAGGTTCAAGGCAGCAGGAAGAGGGAAAGGCCTAATATGAGATGGATTGATTCTATAAAGAAGTCATGGCTCATAGTCTTTAAGACCTGAATTAATGATAGGACAGTTTGGGAATCCATTAATTCGGACGGTCACAGTAAGCTGGAAGCAAACTGACAACACAACACACCATTAGACTTGCTCTTTTTTCTCCCGTCAGCTCTGGCTTTGAACACACCCTGTCTGTTTGCCTCCAAGCAGTGCCTTAGAATAATGGTGCGGCTGAGGCACTACCACTTCCTGAAATAGCTGTGCTACTTGAAACCTCAGGAACAGAAGCTGTATTTACATGATGTAAGACAAAACTCCGAAGAGAGGAGGTGAAGAACAGAGAACTGTGTTCATGGTTTACCTCGCAGACCTGGCCAATTTTTAGCCAGCAAACGGAATGCAAATCACTAGGGCCTATATCCTGTTTCGCACCACAGAGTGTAGCACCTGCTGGTTCGGTAGAGTGCCTGATACGCCAGCATGCAAAGACCCCACCCATAAAACAAATGAGGTTTCAATTTGCACCGGGTACTACAGACTGCTTCCTTGCACAAGCTCAGAAACCTTCCAACTCTTCGCTCAATGGAGTGCTGATTGGGAGAGAGGAACAAACAGGTTTCTGCCTTGGGTGAATAAAATGTTATGTTACACATACAGGACCCAATGGTATCAGCAAGCAGGACTGGATTGCATTTGGCTTTCCCTGCTAATAATTTTATTGCAGTCCATAACAAGTCTGATCTAACATCAGTGCCGTGTAACTAATCAGGATTGCTGCTAGATTCAAGTTTCCCAGACCCAGGCAGACTTCACTCTATATTGTGCCAAGTTCTGGCTAATTATACAAGGTGTGTTGGGGATTTGGAAAGGGTTTAGCCACCTCCTTTGGCTATTGATTTACTATTCAAAACCATTTTCTTCAGTGCTTTATAGTGGTCCTCCAGATGTTTTCAGAATGCAATTCTAGTGATCCCTCGCCACTGGCTATGTAAGATCAGGTTCAAGAGCATTGCTATGTTGATTTTAAAATACGGTGTGCTGCTTGTTTGTTTGCTTGCTTGCTTAAAAAAACCTTGCATTTTTAAAAGCCCAGGGCTTTTAAAACTTCCCCCAAGCCCCGTGCACCACTGATCAGCGCAGTGGTAGGCAAAAAAATAAAACATAAAAAATTCCCCACCCCAGCAAGGATCACCTGGCACATGGGGCTTGGGGAAAACCGTGGGCTTTTAAAACTTTTTTTCCTGCCTGAGTGCCAACCAGATGCCGTGCGGAGCTCCAGGTGAGAAAAAAGTGTAAAAAGCCCACCATTTCCTGTGCCCGATTGTTTTCCCATAGGAATGCATTGCTTCGATGCATTCCTATGGGAAGACAAAAAATGAAACAGAACGAAAGGAAAATTTCCATTTTGTTTTGTTTTGTTTTGTTTTGATGAGTCACTTCATTTTTCTTTTCGTTAGGGAATGAAACTAGAAACAAAAAAAATGAAATAAAAAATTGTTTCGTGCCCATCTCTAGACAGAAGTTACATTTTGAGTGGGTGTGTTTAGAATAGCATTGTCAAAATCTGACACTTCCTTGTAGATACCATTGCAAATTTCACCCAGTAAGTACATGCATAGAACATGCCTCTGTTGTAGCATTTTATATACTGACCATCTTTAAAAAGAGTCTTCCTTCTGTTTTACAGTGGTGGTTAGCAGCATAGGAAAAATGTAGGATCTAAGGTTAGGCAATCAAAACCAAAAGGAACATGAGAGAAAGTGATGTGGAAGTAAGAAGAGGTGGAACAGAGGATTTACAAATCAAGAATAACTGGTACTTCATTCCCTTTTTCAACAGCTAAGGCATACAAAAGTTGCTTTAGAATTTGAATATGCCTGTGAAGATTCTCAGTCATCCAGATGAGTTTATCTGGAAGTTCAGTTGTGGCAACTGGAGTTCTTCTTTTTGAGAAATAGAAACGTTTTACTGCTCTTCCAAACAGCTTTGTCAGTCTGAATAAAGCTAATTACGAGTCCTCCACCTTATAGTACAATATCAAGTGGGCCTTCAACAAAGCAGTGTGCTGACCCAGAAGAACAAGGGATCAGCCTAAGACCCAGACCCGACGGAAGAACCTGGTCATTCCCTACAGGGCAGGAGTGTCTGAGAAGCTCAAAAGGATTTTTGGCAAACACCACATCTCTGTTTATTTCAAACACACAAACACACTAAGGCAGAGACTTGTCCACCGAAAGGACCCAATACCAAAACAAAAAAGGAGCAATATAGTATATGTGCAGTGAGGAGTATGTAAACTTCTACATTGGAGAAACTAAACAGCCATTAAACAGAAGGATGGTAGAACACAGGAGAGGCAACAGCTCAGGATCAGGATCAGCAGTACACCTCTACTTGAAGGACAAAGGGCACTCATTCAAACATGAGGATGTACACATATTAGACAGAGAAGATGGGCGGTTTGAGAGAGGGGTCAGGGAAGCCATTCATATGAGCATTGAAAACCCCTCTCTCAACATATGTGGGGGCTTTAGGCACAGTCTATCTGCCACTTATCAGTCTGTGCTTTCAACATTACCCAAACAAATCTAAAAGCCTTCACCACCAAGGCCATAGTTTACGACCCGTACTTTATGGGTTTCAGCACCTTAGGCCATTGATCAAGGATATTGGTACTGTTGTCTACCTAAGGAGCCAATTCAGGCCATTGTTCATCTTATGAGCCTATTTCAGACCAGGGTGACAAGTGATCAAAGCTGACTATAAGATGGAGGACTCGCAACTAGCTTTCTTCAGACTGATGAAGCTGTTTGGATGAGCAGCGAAACGTTTCTATATGTCAAGAAAAAGAAGTCCAGTTGCCATGACTCAACTTCCAGATTTGGAATTTGAACTGCAATTTGGTTTTTAAGAGTAATTTTTAAGTATCATGCTGGTGGTGTTCTAGAAATCTATAATTTCTCAAGGCTACCAAGACTGATTTTTCTCTCAGGATGCAGAGTGGGGAACCAAACTTTTCATCCACAGCTCACTAAGCCATCCAGCGTTAGGCACAGTTAAAACAAATGTCCGTGTTTTGTTTTGTTTGTTTTTTAAATTAAAAACTCAGAAATTACTCAAAATTCCACATGGAATGGGATGATAGATACAACACATCATTTTTCTGGCTATTTCTTGTTTCCGGTACTGTCCGAGTGAAATCCAGGGTGGTGCAGCAAGTAGGGTGTATAAGAGTTCACCCTACCTGGCTTCAAATTCTGGGTTCAAATTCCTGCCTGATCCTGGAAATTCATTCTTAATCAATATTTGAACATGAAACTCTATGAGGGTCTCCATCTGTTGGAAGTGACTTAATATGAAACCACAATTATCCAATTACACCTCCATTTAACTCTTTCTTACAGTTAACCATTAGTCTTCTGCCAATGAAGACATCACCTCCTCCAAATAAGTCCTTGTGACAATTAGTGCTTCCAAACTTATCTCTGTAGCTACCATTGCCCCACCCCTTGATGACCATCATGACGGTCAATGGTGTTGCTTTAGATCAGCATGAATGACTGAAAATCAAAACCCTTCAAAATAGACACCATCATCCTAAATACCCCAGCTGATTATGCAATCAGAGTTTCATATTTAATGGACACAGACAGACATGTTTTTTCCTCTCTGCAGGAAGCTTGATAAAAGCAGCAAACAAAAAAAAAAGAAAAATAGATTACTTAGCATAATTCCACAATCTAATTGTATAGGTTTTAAATGGAATAAACAGAGAATGATTATAACTATACAACATAGCAGTATACTTTTATTAAAAGTACAGTATGTCTTCAGCAATTGGAGCAGCAATGAAAGTATTTATTGTCCATGCAGGGAAGATTTAAATTACCTACAAGATGACTGCAAACATTCACACGATCGTGCTAAGGCTGCAGTAAGACTTACCAGATCCGGAACAATGCATTCAGACAAAAAAAATCACACAGGTCTAAATCCAATGTTGTGCAAAACCATCTCTGCTAATGCTGGACCTTCTTCCAACCCCCTCCACTACTTAGTCAGCTGAGCTCTCCATGCTGCCCATTATGGATCAGAGCATGCAGAGGTAGCAGTGCAGGGGAAACCACAAACCCTTCCCTTCTACTGACAAAAGTAGTTTCATCAATAAAGAACTTGGAAGCAGAAAGTTACAAGCAACATAGTTTGGTGGTTAGGAATAACCTCTCTTGGCACCAAATGAGAAACGAAGTCACAGTTCAACAGTAACATGGTAAGTGGAAATAACTTTAATGAAGTAACAAGTCCTGTTTTCTCTCTGTTTTTGAAAGGCATTTTAAGCCTTTCAGGGGCCTTTTCAGAAGCTTTTCAACATTTATGCTATTCTTTTTTTATCAGTTGTAAGGTTTTTCCCCCCTGATATAATCTGTAAAAAGTAGCAACTAGTAAAACATGCCAAGGACAGATTAATTTTAAACCCTATACTGAATAAAACGAATGAATTAGTTTTTTTAAAAAAAAATCCAAGCTGTACCTCTACAGAGAAACATTGCTAAATCCCACTTGTACAAAATATATTGGGTGAGATGTAGAAAATGAACACAAATTTATGCAGTCCCCACCAAAGGCAAGCATTCTTTCTGGTGTATATTCAGAAGAGCATTCATATATGCTTGGCTCAAGTTCAAACCTGTGTCCTGTTCTTCTCATGCTCCTCCCCATCCAGAAGCTCCATGAACACATAGGATAAAAACCCAGGTTGTGTCTTTTATCCCCAAAGACACAACCTTCTCCCGTGGACTGAGAACAGAAACAGAAACGGAGGCCCTCGTAATTGTGCAGGCAAGCTCCTTCTGACCCTAGAATCAGTGGGCAGGCCCAAAGGTATGGTGCCTCTGTGGACATGCTGGAGTGCATACTGAAGGTTGCAGGCTGAAGCCGGGGGGGGGTGTGCCTTTTGACAAGTCACTAGGCCGCATCCTCAATTGCTCCAGCTGAAAAAAAGACATCTCAGCACCGTTTATGAAGGAAAACACGATTTCAAATCTACTCAAATTGCCTTTACTGTGTGCAGGAGGGTTATATATTTATCACTGTGAGAATACTAGTCGACGGGAGAGTTCCCCCCCAAAAAAATCCTTTGCTGAAATCACATGCAAGTTACAGTCCACCTTATAGACTGGGAGAGCAAGAGAGCTGGGTGAAACTGCTGTCTCAAAAATTAAGTGGAAATGCTAACCTTGTCATATTTGGCAGGCAAACAAAGGGAAAAGAAAGCTCAATGTGGCTCAGCGTTTCCATGGGTTAACTGGCATTTCTAATACTTTTCACCTAGGTTGACTTGACAGATGCCTAACCTTAGCTACTGAGCGGAGACAGCCTGATGGGCCTTGGCCATACAGGGGGAAAAATTTTGATGCTTCCCACTTATGACATGATTGATTTTCTTTCAGCGGCCCTTCACTTTTGGCTGTGGCGCAGGCTGCCTGGCTGAGCCCCTGCGCGCCCTGACCTCGACATATGGCCGCTGTGAGGCTGAAAACTGATGACGGCAGAAACCTAAAAAATCAATAGGCCCTGTCAGTCAGTGGGGAGGCAAACGTCTTTTAAAAACCCAATCACGACATGTGCTTGCTGCATGATGTGCCTCTATTGCACACTTGAGAACACACTGGATTTCCGGGTTTTTTGTTTATTTTCTCTAGGATTTCTCTCTCTCTCTCTCTACCCCACCTCCTTGCCTTTTAACTTGTCTACTTACCTATTTACTCCTTCATATGTAATACAGCTATAGGAAGAAAGCAAATACTGTAACCTTGTTAAAGTTGGAATTCCTGCGTGAATTAATATTAAAAAGTGAATAAGGTATCTTCCAGAAAGTGAATCAATAGCACCTTTCACATGCTCGTATAAACACTGGCGCTGTTGTTTTAGATGTTATCTGGAATGAACTGAGAGATAAGGGCTTGGGAATCTGAAAACATATGAGCGTATCACTGATTTAACTGACTTTTTAAGACTGAAGTCCTGGACTTCCAAGGTAGCATTTTCAGAAGTGCTGCCTGTTCCTTGTGCAGGACCTACCATGCAGGCAGAGCTCAATGTGTGGATGAGGCGATGGTGTCATAAGGAGGGCTTCAGATTTGTCAGGAACTGGAGAATATTTTGGGAGAAGCCAAACCTGGGAGGGATGAGTTGCACTTGAACCATGATGGGACCAGATTGCTGGCACTCAGCATCAAAAGGGCTGCAGAGCAGCTTTTAAACTGATAACTGGGGGAAAGGCAACAGGAGCTGCACACCATCTGGTTGGGGAAAGTGTCTACTTGAGTAGTGAAGAGGATGCAAACATTACTGAGCAGAGTGAGGAGCTAGTCACCAGTACTCCCGCAGAAGGATGCAAGAGGTATCTAATGATACATCTGGACTCAAAAGACTGCGTCAGAAAAGCATCTATAAATGCTTGTATGCAAATGCCAGAAGCCTCCGGAACAAAATAGAGGAGCTGGAATACTTAGCAATAGATAAAAATATTGATATTATTGGAATCACTGAAACCTGGGGGACAGATGATAACCAATGGGATACCGTTATCCTAGGCTACAAACTGTACAGGAAGGACAGGAAAGGGCAAACGGGAGGTGGTGTGGCCTTGTATGTCAAAGAAGTGGTGAAATCATACGAATTGGAATATCTAGGTGATTTGGAGTCACCATTATAATTTCTGTGGGTAAGAGTAGCAGGCCACAAGGATGGCCTAAGAGTAGGCATATGCTATCAGCCTTCAACCTAAGCCCCGGAGGGAGACTGGCAACTGGAGAATGTTGTGAAGGAGGCATATGAGAAGGGAAGATTGGTTTTAATGGGGAACTTCAATTACCCCCACATAGACTGGGTGAACTGTTGGGCAGCACATGATAAAGCAGATATGCTAAATGACTGTTCACTGGATCAGATGTTTGAAGACCCAACTAGAGGTACAAGAATCCTTGACTTGATCCTGACTAATATACAGGATTTGGTGCAAAATGTCAGTGTGACTGATCCAATAGGGAAGAGTGACCATAACACAACTACTTTTAACTTAATCCTAGACTGCAAATCACTGATAAAAATCTCACACAGATACCTTAAATTTTCAAAAAGGAAATTTCCCAAAATGAGGAAACTCGTAAAAAAGAAGCTGAATGGGGAAATTGATAGAGTCAAAACACTCCAAGAGTCATGGAGGCTATTCACAAAAAAATAGTAACAGAGGCCCGATTGGAATACATACTCAAAAGGAAAAGGGGCACTTCCAGGTCCAAGAGGACAGTGGCTTACAGCAGCTGTTTGAAAAGTGATCAAAAGCAAGAGAAGCTCATTTAGAAGATGGATGGCTTGTCCAAACGAGGACAACAGGCAGAAACATAAATTCTGGCAGAACAAATGCAAAGCAACAATCAGGAAAGCAAAGCAATACTTTGAGGAGTGTATAGCTAAAAACTCTCAAAGAAATAACAAGGACTTCATTAAGTCCATGAGAAGTAAGAACCCAACTAGGAAGGCCATTGACCATTAGACGACAACGGAAGGCAAGGGATTATTAAAGAGGAAACAGAGATTGCAGAGAGACTCCCTCCCTATCTTCTAGACGCTGGGGTGTGTCTCGGACCATAGAGCAGAGCAAAAGAGACAGAGTACTGTACTGTCTAGTTTCCAGTTTCCTTGCCTCCTGTGTGATGGTCTCAAAACAAAGCATGGTCTCTGAATGGAAGAGAAGCTAGTAATATGTAGCCTGCATACTGTAATTAAACTGTAAAACCGCACAGAGACTATTTGAAGAGTGGTATGGGGCGCTATATAAGCAGAATACTTTGCTTTGCTTTAATAAGGCTTCTTCACTAGCTGGGAGCCCCACCTCACGCTCCCAATCAGTGGTACTGACTTTTCAGAGACATCTTCACAGGCAGTTCTGCAGTATTCAGAATGCATTACAGCAGCCAAATCCCAGATGGTCCCAGGGAAAGAACATACCACATTTGGGACTCAGTGGTTAAACTTCTGTACTGCAGCCAAAACTGTGATCACAACCTAGGGTTCAATCCCAGGTAGCCGGCTCATGGTTGACTCAGCCATCCACCCTTCTGAGGTTAGTAAAATGAGTGCCCAGTGAACTGGGAGGGGGGGGGGAAAGCAATGTGTAACCTGCATAATTAAACTGTAAACTTCCCAGAGAGTGATTTAAGCACTATGGGGCAGTATATAAGCAGAACATTTTGCTTCTGCTTCTGAAAGACAGATATTAAGTCAATTAAGTCAATATCATAAACACATACTGGTACAGCTCAGCAGGGCCGGCGCGTCCATTAAGGTGAGCTAGGCAGTTGCCTAGGGCAGCAAAATGGACAGAAGGCGCTGGCCAGCCTGCTGCCCCCCTGCCGCCGCCCGCCCCCCCACCCCGCACCTAGGGCACAAAAAAGGCTAGCACTGGCCCTGCAGCTCAGATGCCACCATGAGAAACAGTACCAGGTTTTCTATTTCCCTTATTCACTTGGGTGCTTTCTTCTGTATATATTGAAAGATGGAATTATCTCAGCCCACAACACTTTTTCAGCACTCTCTTTTTACTGTAACACTGATAGAATCACAACAGTCATAACATTGTAGAATTGGAAGCATCTGACTCATGTAGACCAACCTCGGATGATGCAGGACATGGTAGACTCTTAAAGCACCCCTGAATGGCTACCAATGCAACCTCTGTTTAAACATCTCTAATATCTTCCAAAATAAGTCAATTCCACATGACAAGGAATCATTGGCATG
Organism: Phrynocephalus versicolor; assembly: GCA_023846285.1. Classification (NCBI taxonomy): domain Eukaryota; kingdom Metazoa; phylum Chordata; class Lepidosauria; order Squamata; family Agamidae; genus Phrynocephalus; species Phrynocephalus versicolor. The sequence goes on from JAHTLZ010000010.1 coordinate 68,805,559, forward strand.
GCTACCAATGCAACCTCTGTTTAAACATCTCTAATATCTTCCAAAATAAGTCAATTCAACATGACAAGGAATCATTGGCAAACATTGTTTGAGTATAATCCTTACAAACCCACATAACAGTAGTCAAGTTTTCCCATACGACTTATTTACATATCTTGGTTAGGTAAAGCAACCAAATTGTCATTTCTTTCCCTTATAGCTTGCACAACCTTATTTCAAATAGGAGGGGCTCAGGTTCTGATGCAAAGCATTCTAACAGTGTCAAATCTTATCGCCCATACAAATATGACAGTAAACAAAACAAATCAGAAACCCCAAATAGACAAAAACACTATTGCTGAAGCAAATTACTATCTGTAACAATTGCTTTAAAAAAAACAACAGAATTCACCCTAGGCGTTCGAAAGGCAATCTCTAGCAGCCAAAATAACAGACCCAGTTCCAAGATGTGTTTAATTGGGGGAGGGGGGAGAGAACAACTTCATGGCTTTTTGTATTTTTTAAAATGGAGCAACCAAACAATTCTTGGTCTTGGATATTCAAGCTAAGACCAATTAAGGTTTCTTTACTACCATCAGCTTGACAAGCCCACAAGCCCATCCTGTTGCAGTGGGTATGGGTGTGTTTTAATGTAATATTAATGAGCCAGGATGGAGGGTCATAAAAAGTGATAGGTTTTTGCGATGGTAAATTATAAATCGGTATTGATTTTTCCCGGCACTAATGCAGCCCAGCTTATTGTAAGACACCACAGGCAAAGTGCACTTTATCAGATTAGGCTGGAGCCTCGTATCAAATATACATGAGAAAAAGGATGCATTTGTGAGTTAGACTTGACTTTTTTCTTTAATAAAAAAAATGTATTTTCTTAGGGAAAGAAAACAGTGCAGGAACACTGAGAGGTTCTCAATAATATTCCAAACACCAACAAATGGGCCTCTTATATTTTTATGTGAATAATAATAAAAAACCTCATGTGACACATAGATATAGCAAGATATGAGCAATGTACAGAAATATGCTTGTACAGAAGCATATACTGGTGAAAAGGACAATGTACAAAACATGTACCAGTAGGTAGGTTTATAAGGACTGATGTGCACATTTCAGCTACTGTGAGTCAGCATGAGATTTATAAAGCCCAACTGTGTGCAGAATTTCAGTCTTTTTTATTTACCAAACAGGGCAATAAATATATAAATTTATTTGGGTTCTTTTAAAGGAGAAAGGTGGAATAAAAATATTTAAAATACTTTTTTAAAAAAATCAGTCTTTTGGCCAAATTAAATGCTACCTTCATATTGTACATCTTGTCTTCTGGTTTTGCATACTCTAGAGTCAGCACAGGGCTGGTACAAATCAGGAATGCAGTGAGTGGGGTGAGCTGGCTTAACTCTTCCCTCTGGTGATTTAATTGTTCCAAAATTGTTCCATGCAGCCAATATTCTTTTTCTTTTCTGTCTTTTTCTTTATCATTTTAATGCACACAGTAAACACTGTACACAGTGGATGGGGATGATCTGGATTCTAGAGGATTCTAGATTCCCATACATGAGAACATGAATCTGATCCACAATGGTTTTAGAAAGAAAAAAAAGTGCCTTTATTTCATAAATAAAGCATGCTAACATAGGCTCACCTACAGATCCTTTGCACATTACCAGCCCTATTCATGCATTGCTGCTAGTGGCATCACGCAAAGTGGCCAAAATTATATCGCATAGAGAAGAAGGAGTGGGGGGGGGGTGCCAGCCCCCTGCTTTTTCAAGCATACCTTCAACCATCTCACTTCCTTTCCATGGAAAAGAATATTTATCCTTCTAGACAGAACTGTTTGCAAGGGACAATAAGCTGGCATCTCAGGGGCAAGCTGGCTTTTGAACCAGAGTCACCGGGTATTAGATCCTCAGCTGGAGTCCCAGGAGACTGCTTTTGTTTCCCCCAGGTTTGCTTCCCCAGGTTCTCCAGGATGGAGGCAAATCCCAGAGCAACGAGTGCTAGGCACTAAGACAATTTGAATATATTATATGAGGTGGCTTTGAACCATTTGTGCTTTTCCAGTGACTTGATACTGGTGCAAATATTGCTGGCCTGTGTTGAGCATTATATCAAAAAGAGTGCCTTTAATTTCAACCTTAAAAGGATGTGGGCATCCCCAACTGGAAATCAAGAACAAGCTTCTTTGACTTAATCTGAGCACTTTTTTGACACTGTGGCAGGAATTGGGAGGAGGGGTATCAAGCCATCCTCTTTCAGTTATGGAATCAGGAAGCACCTGCCACATAAAGTCTGCCTGAGTGGGACCGATTTCCTGCTATCCTTTGGCTTCCCTAGAAACCAGGTTGGCTGGTGATTCCCCATGAGGGAGAAGGTGGCCCAATGCTTGGATCCATTCCCTTGTGAAGCATCAAGATCATGCAACTTAACGAATAAAGCTGCAGTATACTTCACCATCACAAACGTAGTGGGTCCATTCAGTCCAAGAGATGGTGCTTGCATGTGTCAACTCATGGCCAGATTGGCTCTGCAAGCTGCAGCAGGAATGGAATATTTCTGCCTTACTAAAACAGTATGCTTGCTGAATGACATGTTTTGCTGGGTTCCAAACACAACCTTGTGTAAATGCAGTGTAAAGCCAACAATCTGAAACTCACTAAATTCTGTGTGTATATATACAAAGATTCAAGTCCAAAGGAAATAAACATGCCATGAGAAAAAAACATCAGGAGCAGGGTTATCTATCAATTAGAACAACTTCTAGGTATAACTGCAGTGAGCTAATGCAATAAGACCACACAATTAGGGATGTGGACCTTTCAGTCCCTCAATATTAGAGAAAAACTGAGAGACTCCTCAAAGTCAGAATTTTCAGAGGTAACTTCCATTCCCCCTTCCCCCAAGAAATCTCACAGGATTTCTTCATCTTTTTTCCAGATTAAATGCCAAAAATTGTGCACAGTTATTACCATTCTCATACAGAACAGCACCCTTCCTATACAGAGTTCACTGGGAAACAAGAGAAGTAATACCATGCCGCACGTATTTGTTACAATTACAATTATTGCAGGAAATGACGCATGTCCCGCATAGGATTCACTGCGAGAAGAGTTGGGTCTAATAGAAAAGGCCATTTCCTGTGCAAATAAAATAAAATAAAATAAAGGTAAAGCAAAGTAAAGTAAAGTAAAGTTAATAATAATAATAATAATAATAATAATAATAATAATAATAATAATAATAATAATAATAATAATAATAATAATAATAATAATATAAAAGGGGGTGGAATGATTGGGATACCATTTTTGCTGAAAGCTGGGAAACCTCAGTGATTCAGGTGAAAGTCATGACAGGGAGACTTGTTAGGACAGCGAGACTCAGAAAACGTTTAAGATAAGCAATTCTACAAGTACTCGACAGTGACACATCACTAACATTACTGGTCCACATGTTCTCTCAGATGTGAGGAACTGACCGATTGTCTCATCTCCCCTTCCAGATCTCCCTATTTGTCATATCATTTTAGCAAAATTGCAGCTGCTTCATGCCCAGGATGAATATTCTCAGCCATGTAGACGCATCTTCTCCACAGTCTTTTACTCAAAACACCACCTGAAGTCTCAGGCTGTTGTTATTCTTATCCTGGGTCTCTGGCCAGGGAGACCCACCTCTACAGAATGAGAACAGCTGGGAGGTGTGAGGTACCTTTAAAGCTAAAGCATCCATCTCCATCTGTTCCAGCTGGCTCCAGGATGTGATGGCTGGCTGGGCAAGTGCTTGCATATATGATGTTGTGCAACATCAGCATACCACGGAGGATGGAGTGAGGGAAGGCAGCGGGGGCTAAATCCATCAATCAGGGTAAGTAGCGTCATGACCTTCTTATTGCACAAAGCCTGGTAGCAACAGAGGAGCCTCCAATGTTCAGTGGGCTGTGGGCAGCCTTCCTAAATTGCCATCAAAACAACAGAGCCTGGATTAACTTGCCAGATATCAGGTATAGCATTAGTTTACCCAGATTGCCCTCAGGGCCCATCCCTGCAATCTGCTGGCAAAGAAGCAGTTCCAGCCCCCTCCTGATCCTTGCCTAACCTGCTCCTATGATGACATCATGGAGAACTGACCGCTGGCCACATGCTTTGGACCAGACATGTCAGGGAATGGGAAACTGCTGACCTGGGAACCCTAGCCAGGCACTCTCTTGTGCTACTCCACAATCAGATGCAAAATCATTCATTATGTCCATAGTGGTTTCCTTTAGCGTGTAAAGAAGAAAATAGTCACCTGACATCTTTCTACCTTACATGGGGTTCTTTATTTCTTTGTCTTAATGGAGTAGTTAGCACAGGGATCTTGGTGTGACTCTGGTGGAATCACACCTAGAAAAGCTGACTTGGTTCCTTTTCCAAGGAGAAAGGTGGGGTTAAAAAACTAATAAATAAATAAATAAATAAATAAATAAATAAATAAATAAATAAAT
>JAHTLZ010000010.1:68810048-68828616 GCA_023846285.1 Phrynocephalus versicolor
AATAAATAAATAAATAAATAAATAAATAAATAAATAAATAAATAAATAAATAAATAAAAGGGGCAAAACTTTACCAGTTAGGCTCCTGGATCATTAAGAGTGAGAAGACCTTTGCACTGGCTGTGTTTTATATTGTTCCCTGCAGAAGAGTTGAATGCTAGTCAGGCTGATTTCAGGGCAATGGCAAAAAAGTCAGGTATAATCAGAATAAAGTGGTTGTGTGGACTTTCACTGATAACTCAGTTTTGATTCCCCTCAAATTGAGTCTCATCATATATATATATATATATATTCATTCATTCATTCTTATTTTAGAGTATTTTTACCTCGCCTTTCTCCTTGGAAAAGGACCCAAGGAAGCTAACAGTAATGAGGGATAATATACAGTCCAGTAAAAATAAGACATGTTCAAATATTGAGAACAAGGAATCTTACAACATTAACAGACAACAATACATTAAAGTAACACAGTTATAAGTAGTCATAAACACAAAGTCTATGTGAACCCATAGATTCATATAAGACACATAAGAGGTAGTCCATCATTCAGGGAAAGCTTCCCTGAAAAGAAAGGTATTTGCCTGTTTCCGGAAAGGCAACAGAGATCAGGCAGTCCTGGCCTCTAGTGGGAGAGAGTTCCAGAGTCTGTACTAAGAAAAATTACATCCCACCTTGTCAGATTAGTTTTTGACAGTATCACATGTGGGGGAGCCATCTTTTATCTCTGATTGTTTCCCCCCAAATGATGTTATTTTCCTTCTGTAATATTGTTCCTGCTTCTAACCAGCAAAAGATTAAAGAACCTTCTTGCTATACTTTTATTACGTATTTTTATTACAAAAGCATATCCATAAAGGCTCTCTCTCATTTGCAACCTAAAAGCATTAGGAAGATCAAAACTGTAAAGTGGCAAGTATTTGGAATAACACCTCATAAGCTGTCCTTTAATAAAAAAAAAAATCATGATCATTCTCAACAGAATATTTAAGCAAGGTAGATAATTTAGAAAGGAAATTACAGCAAGGAAAGGAGGAAGAACAACAGCCCAGTTAGATGTTCCATGTGAAAGCAAACAGCTCTGGCTCTCCATTCTTCTTCCTGTGAGTGCATAAGGTAAGCAGTGCACAGGAATGTATGTATTTCCTCTATTATTCTGTGGAAGCACGCTCTTGTTTTATGGAGAATGGTAACAACAGCTAAGTTTGGAAATGTTTCACAGTTCTATCCCAATGACTATAGGCACCTCTTATGTAAACAATCTGCCAAGCTTTTTACCCGGGGTGAGGGGTGGGGAGAGGCAGATGGGTTCAGAGCTGCAAGTCGAATCTGAGTCAATAAAAAGAAATCCAAGTCAAGTCCGAGGTGAGTCGCCAGTGCAACTTAAGTCCAACTTGACCATGAGTCCTGCAAATCAAGTCCCCATCCCAGTCAGACAGACAAATCGCGATTGCAAACAAGAAACCTATATGCTTATTGACAGTTCATTAAAGATACAGCCGAGGCCCACAAGCTGTTTACCCAAGAGCTGTAGTGAAGTTAAGAAGTGTGAATATAAATAACTGACAGAAGCAGAATGTGTTTAAGAGGCACATTGTGATGTTTACTGTTTGTCACACGGTCAGATGTTGACTTGTTTCAGCTAAATTAGGCAATTTTTTCATCAATTGTTCTGTTGCAAAGTTACAGTAAAGTAATTCCCGCTTATAGGAGCAGCAGCTTATTGCTACCTTAGGCAACGTGACAGTTGCTTCAGGGGCAAATAGGGTTGGGGGGGGCAGTAGACACAGACAGCTTCCTTTCTATCCTTATCCGGGGGGCCAACAGGGGTTGCTCTACCTTGTTGGTCCTCCTGGATCTGTCAGTGGCCTTCGATACCATCGACCATGGTATCTTACTGGGCCGGCTCTCCGAGGTGGGTATCGGGAGCACTGTTCTCAGTTGGCTCCGGTCCTTCCTGGAGGGCCACTCCCAGTATATGCAGCATGGGGGCGAGTTGTCAGCCCCGTGGACGCTCCCTTGTGGGGTTCCGCAGGGCTCATCTCTTTCCCCTATGCTGTTTAACATCTATGTGAGGCCGCTGGCAGGGGTCATTAGGAGATATGGAGTCTGCTGCCACCAGTACGCTGATGACACGCAGCTCTATATCTCCTTTTCCACCTCTGCAGATGAAGCTGTCCAGGCCCTTAATCAGTGTCTGGAGGTGGTCATGAGATGGACTAAGGTTAACAGGCTCAAACTCAACCCCGAGAAGACTGAGGTGAGGTTCTTCGGGGGTTCCCTGGCCAGTTATGGAGGCCCTCTCCCCAGCCTGGAGGGAGTTTCCCTCCAGCTGGCGGATAGTGTTTGGAATCTGGGCGTGGTCCTGGACTCGGCTCTCACCATGGAGGCCCAGGTGGCTGCCGTGTCCAGGGCCGCTTTCTTCCATCTATGTCAAATTGCCCAGATTCGCCCATACCTGGACAGTAACTCCCTGAGGACTGTTGTACAAGCGTTGGTGATCTCGAGGATAGATTACTGGAACACTCTCTACATGGGGTTGCCCTTGACTCTCCTTCGGCGACTGCAGCGGGTCCAGAATGTGACGGCCAGATTGGTGGTGGGTGCGTGTCGTTACGAGCACAGCACCCCAGTCCTGGCCCACCTGCACTGGTTGCCCGTTGTGTCCCGAATTAGATTCAAGGTCCTGGTTTTAGTTTATAAAACCCTCCATGGCCTAGGACCAGACTACCTGGCAGAGCGGATCGCCCAGCAGTCAACTTCGGCCCGTCCAGCATGGATGTCGTGGGCGCACTCGCTTTGGGTTGCCACGCCCAGGGAGGCCCGAAAAACGTCAACTCGAAACCCGGCCTTCTCTGTGGCTGGCCCCACTATGTGGAACCATCTACCCAGTGAAGTGCGCCTTGCATAGTCCCTGCCAGACTTTTGGAAGACTCTGAAAACGCTGCTCTTCCGTGAGGCATTTGGTGACCCTGTTTAGTTTAATTTAATTTTTTTCCCGCCATCGTATTAATTAGTTAGTCTTATTACCTTAGTTGCCAGGGTTAAACTGCTGTTTTAATATGTTGTCACTCTGTTGATTTTATTGTTCTGAATTGGTCGTTGTCTGACCTACTGTTGTAAACCGCCCGGAGTTCCTTCGGGAAGACAGGCGGTATATAAGCTCTATAATAAATAAATAAAATAAAAATAAGATTCTCTCAGACTCTGTCAGATTCACTATCATAAGTGTAGGTCTTTCTGTAGGTTCCCATCTAACCCTATCTTGCCCTATCTGTCTAAAACAATGCTAAGCAGTGCCCTAAATCCTCTCAGGCCACTCTCCAGACTCATTTGTTTACAGACCCACCAATCAGCACAGAAACCTCTCGTCCATTATTCATTATAACAGGTAAACGGCACAATAACCACTAGGAAATAGGAATGATTGAATAAATCCTTATTTTTTTAGCCCTCATACTAATGCAGCTGCTAAAAACGATTACAATAACCACTCACATACAAAGAAACAATAGGTAAATTGTCACAAACACCAAGGAATGAAAAATGTCATGGGTTTCCTCTAAGTGGGGTCATTTTATTGCAAAAAAGTAAGGTATAAAAAGGCTGAGAGAAAATTGTAGTCAGAATATCTATTCTAGCAGCAGAGCTTCAAGTGGGGATGATTTTTTTTCATGAACAAAATTAAGGGGCAAAGATTGTCATAAACATTGTACATTTCTGCCACATGAAAGAATATCAGTCTGTTATTTTAATCCAAATAACAGACTGATATTCTTTCAAAGCACCATGCTAAACTTCAGGCAATTTTTCTTTAATTTCACCCCCAATTGATTGAATCAATTTTACCAAAGAAGAATATAAACCAAGTACAGTGGTACCTTGTATAAAGGAATTAATTTGTTCCAAATCAAAATATGTTAAGCAAATGTTCCTTTATGCAAACATTTCCCATAGGAATGCATTGAAAACAGAGTAATCCCTAATCACAACCATTATTATATTGTATGACTTTGCCCCATAGACAATTCTGTTAAGCAATTTTCCCCTAGCTCCGGAATTTTTTATGTTGTACAGATTTTATGTTATACAAACCGTTTTTTATACGAGGGTCCGCTGTATTCCATTTTCAGTGACCTACTCTGGTGCCATGGATAGAGTGCAGACTAGGACTCAAGAAACTTGAGTTCAAATGCCTGCATAGCCTAGGAAGTTCACTGGGGAGTAGCAACAAAGGCCTAATCTACACCGAGTGGTATTTTTTTAAGTTATAGGCAGATAAGCTATTTAAAATGAAATATGGCTACAGATAACCTAGGTAGCTGTGTTCATTGACAACACTTACAGAAGGAACACATGTGTGGGTCCCAAATCTAGTACCCTAAAGTCAGTCTTTGCCCTCCGACAGTTCCTCACAGACTGCAGCACACAACCAAACATTCGTTTTCATCTTATTTTTATTTTATACAAAAAGCAAAATGGTAGGCATGCTGTTGTTGTTTCTAAACTAGATCCTATGCTAATTTCATTTTATTAGCAATGCCGACATCCTCATTTACATTTTTCATAAAATCATGCCATGGATTTTCACTGCTTTAGGGATAAAAAAAATAAGCAAATACATAAATTAGTATACTTTAATTAAACGCTATTCCATGAAAGGAAAGTGTAAGTAGTGTTTTATATAGAAGGGAGAGAGGGAAAACACCAGGCTAAGCTTAAATTCTTGGATGAGACTGAAATACTATATTTTAACTCATTCTAAGGAAATGTTAACAAAACAGAACATTTCATTCAGTACTTTAAAATGTATATTTCTGCATTCTATTACTAGGTGTATTCATGTCCCATATTTATTGTGGCACAACACAGAGATACAGTGGACCCTCGTATAACGAGCGGTTTGTTTAACTTGCAATGGATTCCATACTTCCAAGGTTAGGCCAACAGAGTATTTTGGAACAAATATACATTTTCCTACTGTATTAATACAAGGATGAGACACAGACAAATACTGTACCTGGCTTGGGAGGGCAGACTATCAGACTACATCCATGTTTTGCGGGCCATAACACCTTCCCAATTTTCTCTGTTGATCAACATAGGATCCCTTCATTACTGGGATTTGTGGACCATATACATGTTACAGGCCTACTCTTATTATCTCTCATTTTCAGATTCATAACCCATTCAGAAAATGTATTGTTCAATAAAAATTCAGTGGTACAGTATATGGAAAATGGTTTTCTGGGATCGGTGCAAACATCTGTAATACACTGTGGAATCAATGAGTGCATAATATATAGTGCAGTACAAGTTTAAAGGCCTTCAAATATTAGAAAAGACAGGTCTACTCAGACTCTCTGAGTTTTCAAACTGAGAGCTACTTTTAATGAAGTAATCTACAATGTCCAGTTCTAACAGCTGGCTTATTTGTTCAAGTGGTGGGTGGTTTATAGAAGTGATTCTGTTTCTTTCATCTTCTGTGTCTATTTTGTTAAATGTGCTTTGTTTTGTGATTGATCACCAGAAGGTAAACTCAGGGTTAATATGTTTATTTATTTATTTATTTATTTATTTCTCATCCATCTGGCCATTGTGGGCAGTTTTCAACATTCAAACAACAGTATTAAAATAAACAATATCATAAAAAAACATATGTAGCTCAGAGAAAATTCCACTGTGAGAGGCAAAACAGGTTTACCCCTTAATGACCACTTCAAGCCTGAGAGCTCAGAGAAAGGGAAAACAAAAAACAAAACCTTGGCCACTACCACCTGGAATAGCAAATCTATAGCATTCAATAGACACTTCTTCCTTCCACAACCAAGCCAGACCCTCATGTACTTCAAAATCTTATGCTCCCCAAAATATAACTGCAAAGCACAAAGAGTTTATTTTCACAGAGAGAGAAGGGGGGAGGGAGGGGGGAGGGAGGGAGGGAGAGAGAGAGAGAGAGAGAGAGAGAGAGAGACTTTCCCAACCCATGTCAGCCTCCTGGCATGCCCCAGCTCCGGAGCTGCCATGACAGGAAAGAAACAGTCTTGGCCACCATTATTGGGCCAGGGGCTACCACACCACTGACAGGGGCTTAGGGTAAGTCTGAGACCCATCTTTCTAAGGCCACGTCCTAGAAATAAATAGTAGCACATAAAATTAATGAATTTGTATGTATTCGTGTTTGTTTGCTGGGGGGGATATCAGTGCATAGCCAAAACCATCCTATTCAAACAAGTGCAATTCGATGGAGAAATGTATTGGCTCCCCCTCTCAATTTCCTTCTGAATCTTCCCATAATCACTACTACACACACATAAAACAATGCTACATGGAAAATTCCCCTTACTGGTTTGGAATAACCTATCAACAGGTGACTGGTTGTTGTTGTTGTTGTTTGTCATATCCTCTGCTGTGCACATGATAATAGATAGAAATACCCATTCTCCCTCTGTCTTTAGCATGGACACTGCTGCTTCTGTGTCCCTTCACACTAAAGGCATCCACCATAATTGGTTCTCTCCACCATTCCTGGTTTGTCATTGGACACTTTATATACAATGTCTTGCTCTTCATTATTCTGTCACTTGGATATCTCCAGATGATGAACCACTTGGATAATAGTGTTTACATTTTTCTAGATTGATATGTGAGCAACCACTGAGAAGCACTCATACATCCAGATTAGGAGTTGTATGAAGGCTGTTATATTTGCAATTTATCATCTTCAATTATAGCTCACGATGATGAGACACAGGTAAAGAGACTGTCTTTGAAAGTGTGCTGGACCCAAATGAAGCAGTGTCTTTATATTGGGGGTTGGGGGTGCCATGTTTTTCTTATTCTGAAAGTTATGGCATTTTATGCTAATATATTTAATGAAATATAATCCTTGTGTTTCAAAGATCAGAAATTACGCTCCACTCACTCCATGAATTTTTATGATCAGAAGCCTGTTGGCCAGCAGAAACTTGGCAGTGATTTGCCACAGATGGCAATGAAAAGACTGTTGATAAGTTACGCGACACATACTTTTCAGCAAAGTGAGTTTGCTGCAGTAAAGTCTAATGCTAGAGGAGTGTAGTGTGCATAAATACGACAAACAGCTTTCTTGGCAGTTGCACTGAAAAGCTTTGTCTTATACTTGGTCATGTTTCATGGAATGCTGAGGATGGCAGTAGAGGCAGAAGCAACACGAGAAATCATTTTTGTGTACATAAACTGCAAAATTTTTCCAAAAGATACATTCATTTATCAGCCTTCCTGAATGCATAATTGGATCTGTACTTAGGTCTAAAACTATTTCTCATCACAAACTGAGCTGCCCCGTTCAGAACGGGAGGCATCCATTTCCAACACCAACAGAAATGTTCTCAAGAGTACTATGGATTGCATGGTGACGGGAAGCCTCTCTGATTAGATGGTGTTGAAAGACTCAAGAACCAATATTGGTTCAAAGTACATTGAGGCTGCAATTCTGAACCATACGTACGTGGAAACAAGTCACAATGAAAGCAGTCAGACTTGCTTTTGAATAGACATAAGTAAAACAGCCCTGGTAATTTTCATAGAGAGGCAGCAACAAGGAAAGGAAGATGCCAAAATAGGTGAAAACATCTGTATATGTCTGACTCATCTGAATTCCTATTTAATATTATCAACAAAGCACAGTGACATAACAGTGGCACATCCCTCAAGTCACTAGACCAGTGGTTTTCAATCCCTAATCCTACATATATATTTGGACTTCAGTTTCTGGAATCCATTACTGTTCACCGTGCTGGTTCAGGTTTGTGGGCCCGAAATCCAGAACATTTAGAGGAGTGAAGATGGACAGCCACTATAGACCACACTTGTGATTAGAGATGGGCATGACTCAGAAAAAATGTTCGTTTTCATTTTCGTTTTCGTCTAGGGGTCCGTTTCGGCTCGTTTCCGTTTTCGTGAGCTAATTTTCAAAATTTTTCATTTTCGTTTCGTTGCGTAATGAAAACGACAAACGAAAACGAAAATGAAAAATTTTTCGTTTCTTCCCATTTAGCTCCATTAAGTGCTTTTCCAGTAACAAAAAATGAAAAATGGCTCGAAATTAGTCGTTTCGTTTCCGTTTTCGTTCCAGTTTTGAGCCGTTTTTCGTTTTTTGTTTCGTTATGTAATGGAAACAAAAAACGGAAATGGAAACGAAAATTCCGCTAAGTCGTGCCCATCTCTACTTGTGATCCACCACTCAGGCTGTACTGATCTGTCAACAAACAAAAAGGGGAAATCTCAGTGGACCAAATAGGTTTCCAAATGTTCTCGAACTAAAACTTCCAGAAACCTTCAGCACTAGGTATAGTGACCAAGATTTCTGGGAGTTGTATCCATGGACTTCTAGGAACTCAATAAAGGGGACCCCTGGTCTAGAACATGAATGAAAGGAATCTCTACTGTCCCTTTTACAGAAGATTTTCTGTTACTTGGAAGAGAAAGGTTATTTTTCTAAAGTAGTTCAACTCCCTCAGTCTATCCCAGAGAGTATCAAGCACAGTGATTTTACTAGTCAGGCCGGTTGCTGCACGAGAACCCAAAATGCTAATTTATTGATATGATTAATTCTGGGGGGAAAAGTTTCCCAAAATTATCTGATTGTGACAGTTTGAAAATCATTTAAATCTGTTACATTTCATTTTTAAAGCATTCCACAGAAAAGGATATTCCCCAAAGATAACCCTCTTAAGAACCACTATGCATTTTACTCTCTCTTTTTTTCTCTCTCTTTTAATGAAACAGTTGGTGGGGGTGGGCGAGAAAATTGTTTTGTTGTCAAGAAAACACATCTAGCATGAGATGGCAAGGCTGCCAAGAGATAATACTATTTGGCACTATCTTAAGATGTTTGTCATTTTAAAAGTATTTATGCTAATGCACAAAAATAAACCTTCCAACATTTCAGTCACTTTAGGTGATTAAGGGAAATTGTGAGCTCTGTCTCTCTTTTCCTTTTCCTTTTCTTGTTTTTAGTGTACCTTAAAATCTACTTATAAGGAACTTCCTTCCTCTTCTTCACAAGGTGCATGCCTCTTTCCATATGAAAAAGTATATGTAGCTCCAAAAAAGATGGGGGGTGGGTGGGAAGGGTGTATTTCCCCATGATGCCAGCCTCTCGAAATAGCCATTGAATATACAGTGGTATCTTGTATTAAGGAATTAATTCGTTCAAAATGAAATTATGTTAAGCAAATTTTCCTTTATACAAATTCCCATAGGAATGCATTGAAAACAGAGTAATCCTATTTTCATGTTGTACGGATTCTCCCCATAGGCGATTATGTTAAGCAAATTTCCCCTATCTCCAGAATTTTTATGTTGTACAAATTTTATGTTATACAAGCTGTTTGTTATACAAGGGTCCACTGTACAGTAATACTTCGGATAACAACTGCCCCGGGTAACAAATTTTTTTGGATAATGATCTGTGATTTTCAAGCCCCCCCCCACAGCCCACAGCCCCAGCTAGGGCCACTTTCCCCAAATCTGGAGCCATCCCCTCAACCCAGCCTTTCAGTACGGCCCTCCCTGGCCTATATTCCCTCCCCGTTGACTCTTACCGGTTCCTGGGTGCTTTGCACCAGCAGCGCCAGCTTCGGAAGAGAGGCGGGGGCTGGGGGTGGGGGGAAGGCCATGCGAGCGGCGATCAGCTTCTCCCAGCTCGCCTGCCTTCCGGGTGCTTTGCGCTGGCAGCGCCGGCTTCAGAGGAGAGGCGGAGGCTGGGGGGGAGGCCGCGCGAGCAGCTTCTCCCGCCTCCGTCGCCTCCCAGGTGCTTGGTGCCGGCGCCGGCAAAGGAAGAGAGGCGGGGGCGGGTGGAAGAAGCGCCAGAGATGCATGGCTTCGGCCGGGTGTGCCCGCCGCCCGGGTGCCCAGCAGCAGCGGTGGCAAAGGAGGAGAGGTGGGGGCCCTGGGGAGGATGGGGGTGGCTGAGGAGTGGGAGGAGTGCACTTTGTGAAGAGGTCTCAGGGGGGAAAAGGCTTTTGGGGGGCTTTTTTCCAGACCTCTGGAACGGATTAAAACGGATTCCCATTCATTTCAATGGGAAACCATGTTTCGGATAATGATTTTTTCGGATAACGACTAACCTCGGAGAACGAATTAAAGTTGTTATCCGAGGTACCACTGTATTTCTAATTGAAAACATTTCAGAATACTGTATGTTACATATGAGACAAACAGATTAAAATGTGAAAACGAGAGAGAGAGAAACCATTCTAAAAACATACATTGCCCTGGTCTTTCCAAATGTATGAGTCATTATGCTTTCTTGAATGTTGCCCCCCCTCTTTTTCTTGAATTATTCTACCCACTTTGAACATTTTACAAAAGTCCACTTCCTCTGGACTCTCTCTCTCTCTCTCTCTCTTTCCGTTCCCTACTTTTATATAGACATTGATGTGTTTTGTCTGACATGCCTCATGAGTTCCGTCAATCAGAAGTCCTGCTTAATGGATACCACATGTCTTCCCAGCACTGTGTAATTACAATTCTAGGATTTTTGGCACTGCCAGGAAAGGGGGCACTTTCGACCCAATTAGAGATTATTTATTTACATATCATTTTTGGATGAGAATTTCTGTCTTTTAGGCAGATGCAGAGAAAACTTTCTTTCTCATCAAGTAGCTGTAATTTTCTCTAGATAGACTATTGGGGGGGTGAGGTTTGAAAAATATATGTTTTTGAGCTCTCACATTTCATGTTTTCAGTTAGACAGCACATAAGGAAATATTCCCTATAAACAAAACATCTGGGAATGGCATCACAAAACGAATCGGTCTGACTTTCATTCAGACGATGGAAGAGATTTGGGGGTGGCCGATTTTCTGAACTCAGTGTAGTGATTATTTCCACCTTGCCATGGTGCCTCTCAGATACTGCATGCCTTATTTAAAGGGGAGAAATCACAATGTCTTGGTCTGTTTACACTGTTTTATGGTAAAATGAATCCCCCATGTACCTTCGTGTTAATATATCAATAGTACATGGGCTCAAAACAAAAGTCTCTCAAGAAGAATGATATCTTGCTATTTCCTACATAGCTTTTCCCACATGCAGGCTGTTTACTAGGGTAAAGTTGTCAGGCTTCCTTCACTCACTTTCTCTAGAGCATCCCACGTCCATCCTTTAGTCCTCTTCCCTGTAGTGGTTCTTTGGTCTTTGGTTGGAATTGCAGGGCAGAATCTTTTGGAGAGGAGCGTTCAGGAAAAGAGGAAACCACAAGTCTTGAAAGCAGTCTGATAACAATTCCTCCCATGGCATAGAGATGAAAACCTTAGGGCAAATAAATGCCCCCCGTAATCATGTTTATATCTGAAGTAGAGATGAGCACGAAACGAGCAATTTTTCGTTTTTGTTTTCGTTTTTTCGTTTTGTTGCGTAACGAAACGAAAAACAAATTTTGACTCCAAAATGAAACAAAACGATTCGAAACATGAAAAATTTTGTCGACCACTTTGTTTTTGTTACGGCAAACACATTGAATTGTGCTAAATGGTAACGAAACAGCAATTTTTCATTTTCGTTTTCGTTTTTCGTTTCATTACCTAACCTCACGAAAACGAAAACGAACCAAAACGGACCCCTAAACGATCAAATGACAAACGAAACACCATTTTTCTGAGTCGTGCCCATCTCTAATCTGAAGAGATTAGGCATCCACTTGCACGCACCATTTTAACATACATGGATGTCATCTCATGATTGCTCCTTGATGGAAGACCTAGACCTGTCCGCCTAGCTTAATGATATCATTGGTTGTCTAGTAACTGAACAATACATTTCTTGTCAAAGATAAGAGAAAGAGGAAATAGAGAAGGGATACGGAGTGCTACACAAAGTATGTTGGAATTGCCCCAGAGAAAACAGCTTTACTGCTTTATTGAATTGCTTTTTAATGTTTTTAATTGAATTGCATTTTAATGTTTTAAAATGTTTTTAATTGTTCTTTTAATTGTTATAAGCCACCCAGATATCTTTGGGTAGTGGGTGGCATATAAATAAATAGCATAAATAGCATAAATAAATAAATAAATAAATAAATAAATAAATAAATAAATAAATAAATATTGGTTATTATTCAATTCATGATGCCATTAAGAGTTTAGACTTACATGTGTCTACTAAGAGGTAGGTTCAACTGAGCTAAGTAGACGTTACTCGCAAGTATGTGTGCATAGAACTACAGCCTAAATCTATATTTTAAACCTACTAACTACAGATTAAGCCCCATAAAATGATATGGTGAATTGAATAAATTAAGAACCTGTTATTGTTTGTTACTGGTTGGTTATATGTCAGGCTCTTTTAATGTTCTATTATTGCACTGATTTATAACTATACTGTGTTATTTTATGCTTCCAGATGAGTTATTTTCTGTGCAATAGCCCAGGCTCATTCATGGCATTTGAGGGGAGATGCCAATGGCATTGCCTTCTACTTGTAATGGACCTGCCTCTTTTCTTATTCTGCTTTCTGCAAAATTATTTTCTTTTTCAAGGATGGGAAACAAGTGTGGCATAAGGTCTGGTTAAAGCTAGCAGTTGGAAGAATTCCATTTGGCGGCACACTGTGTGCTGCATTTGACACATGAATAAAAGTCTAATTTCAGTGATACGATTAGCATTTGCAATAAAAAGGTGAGAATCCAAAATCTGTATTATCCCAAAGTAGTGTACCCTAGGTTGTAGCTCATATGCCTTTACAAAGGCTTCATCTATCTGGCATGCAAGATTTTCCTGCAAACCTTGAAACAATGTTACCAGGGGTTATTTTTGACAAGACAGCCGAGTAAGGTCTGAGAATGTGTGTGTGTGCATCTAATAGATTTCAGTGAACCGAAAGAGACGCCACAGAGAAAACCAGTAGGTGTATGCCTTGCATGTCTCACTGTGAGAGAAAGGGGATAGGAAAAGGAAGTTAACTGCAACCCACCTTCCATCTGCACTAAAATGAAATAACCCTATACGTGATAAAATGCTATGAACTCCCTTCACTCTCGGGGACAACATCCATCTGGTTTTCTCTTTGCACAGACAACACTGGGAAGCCATTCAGCAAAACACGTCTTATTTCTCAACTGCAGCCATATGGAGGAAGCAAATGTTAAAGAGTTACCCATAAACGGGTTAATATTGGTTTCTCATTCAACACCAAATGATTTGGGGAGGGGGGGAGGCATTTTCTTGTTCAGTTTGTGCCACCTGTGGCCAAAAATATGATTTATACCACACAGGAGGTTAGGGATGTAAAGGTTCTTGTTTACAACATTTTCATTCTTCTCAATGAACAGAATAATGATGGGACTGAATTTTGGATTATCATTGACAGTAGGTAAGAGGGTGATGGTTGCAAATCCTTCCCCACATTTTAAAAAAGTTATCTATATACTGTTATCTCAATGAACACAACAGGGAGATGTCAAGACAAGCTACTGGATACCACGGGGTCCCTCCCGGCTCTGCACTTCTAAGATGAAGATGATGGTGGTGGCGATGGTGAAGGATGATCTGGTGGGGCTAACTTCCAGCTGTATGACTCGAAGAATATCCCTGCAGTTACTTTCAGTCTGGAGGCAACATATTTGCCTAGGAAGAACATATAAGAACATAAGAACATAAGAAGAGCCATGCTGGATCAGGCCAAAGGCCCATCTAGTCCAGCTTCCTTTTTGGAGGCATCCAGGCCAGATGCCATCACCACATCCTGTGGCAGGGAGTTCCACAGACTAACAACGCACTGGGTGAAAAAAAAATTCTTTTGTCTGTTCTTACTCTCCCAGCCCACACTTTCAGTGTATGTCCTCTAGTTCTGGTATTTTGTGAGAGGGAGAAGCGAATCCCTCTATCCACTTTACTCATGCCCTGCATTATTTTGTATGTCTCAATCATATCCCCCCTCAGGCACCTTTTTTTCCAGACTAAAGAGCCCCAAATGTTTTAGCCTTTGCATTAAATGAGATATGAATTAACCCTGCATTAAATGAGATATGAATTCAAATAATCAGCAAACTCTGCCCTAGCTGGACAGGGACGGTGAAATTCCTCTTTTTACTTTCTTAGAACAGACATCAGCTTAGGGTCTGGGAGGAAAAATGCCTGCCTGCATTTTATGTTCCAACTTCAGGAAGTTTCATGAAAACAAACGAGTGCTAAAAACTCTGAGGCAACAAAGCATATTTCCAACAGATTTATTACCAAGTCCTCTTTGTAGTTCCATCCCAAAGCAGTAAGCCTTTTGCCAGACCCAAAAAGTGCTATAAACAGCTATGCTCGAGCTGAAAAAAGCAATATGTCGTCAGCCTGACATATACCTCGCTTTTCCGCTCATTGTCAGTGCCGTGATTGATGGTGTTGTTCATTAATGTGGGACGATTGTCAGCTTTTCCTGGATAAATATAAAAAGAAACAAAGAAATCCCCACCCTTTTCGAGCCAGGGCAAAATATTTCCTCTTTTCTTCTGCTGGATGCGAGGCATGCACAATGGCACACGCACTCCCCCACGAACCCTCGCTGCCATTTTTACTGCCAAACATTAGAAAATGGGTGGCACATTTTAAAGCCAACAAAACACAAATCTACACTTCTTGTTCAGAAGAAATACTGGAAAGAGCAGAAAACGGTAATTTAGAAGTACAACCCCAGATGAAAACCTGGGACAGGACAGTGCACTTTTCATCGGGCAACATATCAGAGTCCACTGACGGTCACAAGTCGCTATTCATATGGTAGCTGCATACGAGCACTTTTGACAAACATACCAAATTCAGGTCAAAGCCTTGGTGATCACAGGACACATTTATACCTGTAAAATCCTAAATCTTCCCCCATCTTTTGAGGGCTTCAACTACATTTTGCTGACAATGATACAGACGGTTCATCCAGAACGGCATTTTCTCCACACGCAACTCAGTTATTGTTTTTTTTTTAAAAAAAAATACTATGCAAGGAGGTGATATCGTCTATGTCAGTTTTCAATGGTGTAAGCTTTCATGTAATTAATCTGGAAAAGAATCTTGCACTGTTTCTTTTCCTAACCATCATCCCAGTTCTTCAGCTTAATTTTTCACCACACAGTTTGGCCAGAATCCTGTTGCTTTGTTAACCATGCAAGAAGCAGTTGTGTGTGTGTGTGTGTTTAGTAACAATCCATGAGCCTTTACTGAGCTGCCTAGATGCTCTCAGCAAATCTGATCTTGCCTGATTTCAGAAGCTAAGCAGGGTCAGGCCTGGCTAGTACTTGGATGGGTGACCACCAGGAAATACCAGGTGCTATAGGTGCCTGCAGTAGGAACTGGCAAGGCATCCAGTATTCCTCCCAAGAAAACTCCAAGGACATGGGGTCACGAAGAGCTGGTCATGACTGTAATGACGCAGCAGCAGCAGCAGCAGATTTCACTGGGGAAAGGTTCATGCTAACCCAGCAGGAATGCATGCCCCCAAGTATCCCAGCAGCAACTCATTAATTGCCAGCTAGTAGTGAAGCAGCGCTATGTTATTTGCCTCCTGGATGTATAACAAAGCAACAACGGGACTGAAGCTAAATTTTGGGGGGTTTTTTGCTGGTTGGTTTGCCTTTGCTTTGGGTTTTTAAAGACTGGCTGCATGAGGTACAAGCAATGGGGATGAAATTACATAACAGGGTCATTTAAACTAACAGTTATACAGTCTACATACTACTGTTTTATCACCCAATGAAAGTACACATTTAAACAATCACCACAAACTTGTGTACAGCTTTCTACAAAAACATTTTAATCCACATTTCACAAGCTTCCAATTAATAGAATTAAATCAGATATTTCCCTTGAATTATGTACCATTAAAAAAATACCCTCCAAGTCTTCAGTGCAAAGGTCACAGAATCCAATGGTATAGATTGCCTATGGCAGTGCTGGTGAAACTATGGCACGGGTGCCAAAGGTGGCACTCGGAGCCCTTTCTGTGGGTACTCAACATCACCACTTCACAGCCACCTGTATTCAGGTTAAATTGCTGTGTTGGCACTTTGCAACAAAATTAGTGGGTTCTGAATCGCAGTTTGGGCACTTGGTCTCTAAAAGGTTCGCCATTACTGGCCTATGGCTTCAGTCCCTGAAAGTGGGCAGTCACCAGCCTACTCACATGGAAAATAAACCTTCTCCAAACTCTATGTAGAAACTCATACAAAATGTGCAAAGGTGTGAAATGTTGCCCTGGTGAGTGTTGTGGGGGTGGTGCTTAGATACCTTCCCACCATCACATCCACCTTACCTACAAGTAGGCAAAGACCTGTTTTCCTCTAGGACTGAGGATGTGGCTTGCAAAGAGAAAAAGATGTAATTTCCAGACTTGAGACATAATATTCCACATATATTTGGGGGGGGGGACTTAGAAGTTTATCACTGGCCAAACAAGTAACATAACAATATACTAAGTTCAGTAGTTTCTCTAAATGCAGGCTACTGCTAAACATGCAAAAAGATGGAGCTGTGTGCATGCAGAGCCTAAGATCAACAACCATTAGTTTTCAAAACAAAAGCAGCGTTGTGGTCATGCTTCATCTGCACAAGATGCAGTTCATACACATTGCAACCCACTTTAAAGAATGACTGAAAAAACAAAGGCATAAGAAGACTAAGAGGAGGAAGAGGAGGGAGGGAGCAGTTGCATTTTCACTTCTGAAGCCCTACCATTCCGTTCTACACTAGGAAATACAGTAGTAATATCTTTTTAACAAAACCAGTGGCAGGCTTCTTTGGCTACAATGAGTTTATAGCAAAGAAACGGAATGAACCAAAGAAGTTGGACAGTCTTTGTGCGTTTACTCTGCCTTTAAAAAAAATGCAATATGAAGACAACCCCTTCCACCTATTTCCTAGGAGTTGCTATTTTCTGTTTGCTCAATTATTCCATGCACTGGTACCCTTACCTTTCTGCTTGACATAACCTTAATAATCAGGCCATTGTTCATGTCGTTAGAGAGAGAGGGTTATTGCCCGCCATATTCCCAATTTTCATGCCCACCAATGTGTGCTGCAAGAACACCACCACCAACCAGCCAGCCAGCAGTACAATATACAACCAGAGGAAAGAAGTCCTCCCGTGAGCGGGCCAGCCTTTCCACTTCCCAAACATTTTTTTGGCAGCAACAGGTCAATGACAATAATATTTTCCAGGAGGAATCCGCGTCTCCTGGAACTAAACGGTAAATTATTGTGAATGCCTCTGTAAAGTACAGGAAATCGAGAGAGCGGTAGGAAACCTGGCGCAATGCCACCAATGGAAGAGTCAATCTGACTGTAATTGAAGGTGATTATTGAGGACTAGCAGGCAGATGATGGATGGTTTCCTGTTAAAATGACAGCTCTGCTGCGTATCAGCAGCAGTCCTCCTCCTACAGCCCGAACGCACCGGTGGGTTTTCTGTGGCTTCTGAAAGTTGTGGGAAATGGATTCCAGGCCTGCGATGAGGATTCCAGGCCGACAAAGGGCATGTTTCAAGGATGGAGAAAAGGGGTTTTTGAGTGGTAGAAAATCTAATGAAAGCCATGCCTGCTATATTTTGCAGCCATTCCTTCTAGGAAGAGCGATAGAGGAAAAATGGCCCTGCAATCTTAACCTAGTCAAAATTCTCATAAACAGAGGGGGGGGCAGCAAAGTGAGATCACAGACAAAGACATGCTCATGACAATATTTTTTTGAACAAAGCTTTCGCTCTCAGGGTTCCTTTGCCTCTTCTTCTCAGCATCCTCACAGGATGAGCTGTTTGAATGCTTCCGTGTCTGCATGCTTCCCCATGAATTTGTTGAGGACATATTCAAAGGAAAAGGAGGAAAAAGAGGTAGTGATGTAGGCTTCCCCGCCCCTTCTTTAATCCTCAAAACAGAGATTCTCAAGCTCAGACCCAGTGACTTCCCATCAGAGTCCTTCTTTGGGTGAGTTTTTAAAGAATCCTTTAGGATTCTGCTTTCAAAGCAATACAGAGATAGGAGGAGTTACTTAAGAGCTTGCAAAGTTGCTTTTTAAAAGTAATTAACTCCTGCTATTCATTGCAGAGGTTGAGAAGCAATTCACTGTCATGCCTCATTACAATTTGAGAAAGTAATTTCTCACGTTGCTAACGGATTGTTCGCTATCTTTTCTTAGCTTGAAAAACCCTTAGGTGAGTTCCAGACAACTGGAAAAAAATCTGCTCAAAGTAGTGGTAAAATGTATTCAAATGTCCTCAAAAATAAATTTGAAAAGCAGCAAGACAAATTGCTTGCTAATGCTGATATTAAAACAACATTCTCATGTTTTGACATTATTTTATAAATGTATCTTCACTATACCCAGTGTACCATAATAAAGAGTGATGGGCTTGGACTCAAGAAGCCTGAGTTCAAACTTCACAGGGGTGGAAGTGCCACTGGTAAATTGTTGTTGTAGCCATCAACAGCAACATCATGTCCCATCAAGTCAATTCTCATTTACAGCAACCTTCTCTAGGGTTTTCAGGGTTGAGAATACTCAGAAGTGGTTTATCTTCCCCCTCTTCTGGAGGCGGCCAGGGCCACAAAGCCTGGCTC
>JAHTLZ010000010.1:68828626-68854898 GCA_023846285.1 Phrynocephalus versicolor
TGTTGAAGTGACAGCAAACAGGGGAGGCTGCTGTCACTCAAGGGATGAGTCAAAAGTAGAGATGGGCACGACTCAGAAAAATTGTTCGTTTTCATTTTCGTTTTCGTCTACGGGTCCGTTTCGGCTCGTTTCCGTTTTCGTGAGCTAATTTTCAAAATTTTTCGTTTTTGTTTCGTTGTGTAACGAAAACGACAAATGAAAACGAAAACGAAATTTTTTTCGTTTCTTCCCATTTAGCTCCATTAAGTGCTTTTCCAGTAACGAAAAACGGCTCAAAATTAGTCGTTTCGTTTCCGTTTCCGTTCCAGTTTCGAGCCGTTTTTCGTTTTTCGTTTCGTTACGTAACGGAAATGAAAAACGGAAACGGAAACGGAAATTCCGCTAAGTCGTGCCCATTTCTAGTCAAAAGCCATGGATTCCAAAGAGGGAGCTTCTGTGTTAGTCAGTTTGACAGCAGAACTGCACAGCTTTGGCAACATGTCGGGGCTTCCTGTTCCAAAGTGTTCCACTCAGGTTCCACAATTCCAATAGCTCCCTTTACTTCCACCTGTTCATAAGGATATGCTCGGCTAAACCTCACAAATCTGCCTGCACAGTGTAGCCCTCTTCCCTTCACTTACTTGCTCTGCCTACTCCTGATACAGATCAAGGGTTTCAAGGAGACCTTCACATAGAGAGTCTTCATTTTCCATTCCTTCATGTTGTCCATAAACTGCCAAAAAGGATTCCTAACATTCTGGCAAAGCATCGCTAATGATACAGAGGCTGTGATATCGATTGATTATTTATTTATTTATTTTAGTAAGCTTTGGCAGGAATGGGGAACTGCTCCTCTAAAGACCCATCTTTGGATCCCAGCTGCAGGGTTACTAGCTAAATAATCTCATTTTATTTTCCTCTTATAGCCTTTGGACATGTGCACAATTGTAAGATGTCCTGTTTTCTGGTTAAAAGAAAAGTTTCTGTTTCTTGTGGTTGCTGAAACAGGAGTCATGTTAAATCCAGCTGGGACACACAAGGAAAGAACAAGTCAGCTGCACACTTCTTATGGCTGAAACCATAATAATGTTAGGTTATTTGGAGAGTTAATTGCATGAATAGGAACCTGGTTAGTGGCAAGAGTTCATTAAGGAGAAATTGAAACAAAAATGTGTTCACTGTTATGACTTTCATGCATATCGTGAGATTTCTTAACGCAGAAACAGCTTTCATCAAGGAAGAGTGAGACTTATAATGTCCTCTCTTTTATTTATTGGCTGAAATCCTACTGAGTAAATTACTATGTAAGGGTATGTCTATGAAGATTCTCAATCATCCAGGTGAGTTTATATCTGGAAGTTGAGTCATGGTAACTGGACTTCTTTTTCTTGAGAGAGAGAAATGTTTTGCTGCTCATCCAAACAGCTTCATCAGACAAACAGGAACTCCTTGCACAGGCACAATTTACTTAATAGATTGTTGGCCACCTATTTATTTATTTATTTATTTATTTATTTATTTATTTATTTATTACTGGATACCTCAGAAAACTGAATAGGATTAACAATTCCGGTCAACTATATGGCCAGTTTCTTTTTGGAGATTACTGTGCATGAAACTACAGTTGTAGAAATATTAAGGTCCCATCAATTGCCTGCAGATGTTGCAATCCCCAAAAGGAATGCTAGTTTATGAAACTTAATAATAACATTTTACATATATTATGAAACAGGGGTGGGTGGAAGGTATCTCTCTGGTAAGGATTTCTGACTTTTGTTTATTTACCAACTGCAAGAAAATTGCTTTATTCTGCAAACCCTATCTTATGTGTTACCAGGATATTTTTTTCATGTGGAAAAACTCTGAGCACTGTTCGGTTCTGATATTAAAAAGGTAGGATTTGGGCTCAGAATGTTTATTGAACCAATCTGATAGATGCATGAAATATACCCACCCCACAATCCTGAAGCCTGCCCAACCTTTCCTTTAAAAAATCATGTTAAATGGGTGAAACTGTTAAATTCTCCTCCCCTCCCCTTCAAAGCACACAATCACATTTACTGCAAGTTCAAGAAAAAGAAATCTGCCATGTGTCTGGAAGAGGGAAAAGTGCCATCCAACATAACCCAGGCCTAGTCCTCTTTGTCACTACAGCTTGTTCTGCAAGCTACTGGCTCCCTGCTGCCTTGAATAATAAATCAGAATAGCGGCATGCTCTGGATTCTGTCAGGACCAAGCTCTGACACAGTGCCAAAGTTCCTGCTTGAAGGGAAGAACTAATCCATAAGAACAGTAGATTTATCAGGCAAGTATTGTTAAAACATTCTTTGTTGATAAAACTAAATGTGTCTAAGGTTTAACAATAATGGTTGCTCTCACTACACCGGCCACCATACTGTATATTTGCACGTTGACAGCTTTGAACCTTCACAGAATGGCGTATAATGGCTTAATACTGTTATCAGCATTGTTGTGTCAGGACTGTACAGCAGCACTGGCATTTCCTCATCTAGATTCATTGATAAGAGCAATATATATCCTTTATCAAAGGACAGAGGACTTACAGAAAGAAGGAAAACCGACATGGGATGTGCAATGAGGGGAAAAGAGAAATGTGTAGACTCAGCTTCAGGGCTCTTGAAAGAACATTAATGCACAAAACACTTCTGTAGAAGTGAATTCCCCATTTGAGTTTCATTTTCCAAGTTTCTTTCAGGGAACTGCTGGGCAGCGAAACATTTGGACATTTCCCAAAAGGCATTTGAAACTTTAGAAAACCCACATGCATTATAAAAGTTTGTCTGCAAGCGTTTCAATGGTGCCACACAAGGAGCGACACTATCTCTCTTTTCTTTCTACAAAACCTATCTGCCAGCAAGGATGGGAGGATGGTTCAAACAACAAAAAGAAGGCTCCTTCGTCTTTTGTTAGGCCCTATAGCATAGTAGACCTTCAGAGATCCACTTTGGACTGCTACTCCCATAATCCCTCAGCCAACATGGCAAACATGCTGATGGAGCGTTTCCAGCAGATGGACTTTGTACAAAGTCTTATCAATGGAAAGTTGTCAATAATTAGACATGGCACCCAAGTCCTTACTGAAGGCTAGGAAACCCTGGCAAAAAATAGGACCTTTTCACTAGGAACTGTATGTTGGTACAATGGTAAGTGTACTGGAGAATGAAAGCCTGAGGAACCAACAGTTATCACATGATAACTGCTAGAGATGGTTTGCCGTGTAGGCAAGTAGATAAGCTTGATTTTGAATGAACAATCAGTCCATAGAAATATGTAAGTAGCTCAGTGGATTGGAAAATCGAGCTTTCGTGCAAGGGGTTGGAAGTTTGAATCCCAGGGTGCCTCCTGGGAAAACAGCTAGCCTAGAGGGTTTTATGCCACCAGCTAAGGAAGGTAGATATTTCTATATGAAAATATATGTCTGTCAGACAAGCACAGCTGTAATAAATGTTGCAGCTCTGCCTGTTTGACAGGTATTGTACTAATTATCATCTGTAGATAATCAATAAAGAGAGAAATGGGTGGTGCATGGGGCTGCAGATGTTGTTTGGATGGCATATCCCAGCATTCCTCTCTATTGTATATTTGAGCTAGGGCAATTGGAAGTTGTAGACCAACATTTGCAGGTCTGCACTTTGCCCTCATATAAAACCGTGAGGGACACGGATTTGTTATTTATTCTTCCATGTGTCTGAAGTTGCAAATTTTAGAGGGTGGGGGGGAAGGACAGCATGAGGTAAAACAAAGCTGTACCTTTGCTCAGTGCCTGGCTGCTACTCTACAATATTATACACTGGACGAATGACGGTCGGTGTTTATAGGAGACCAATGCATACCATTATCAGGGTATGATGTCAATTGAAATTTTACTGGAACAGAAACCTTTTGACCCGCTTCCGAACTGGATCCATTACTAGGTTTATACATGAAAGCTTAGAAGGGAATTAAATTAGGAGGAACATCGCAAGAGAAGTGTATTTGCATCTCTTGCACTTAAGACTAGAGATTAGTTGACCTTTGAGAAAAGGGGATTAGAGCTGTTCCACCATCAAGAGGAGACAATCTGCGTTCTTAAGGCAATCAAATTGGGAGGGTAGCAACCTCTGAAAGATGAATTGAAAGGAGAAAGGATCCATGCCCATTTGCATGGTTTACGAATCGCTTACACGTGAATTGTGCTGCAACTTCAGCAGCAGGAAGAATCTTAGAGCATTCAAATTGTTTCCTAGACTCTTTAAGCACTGGCATGCAAATGTGGGAACTGTGTCCATTTTTACAATCTAATTTTACAATAGATTAACTTCCGAAAGGGTATCAGTAGATAGTAAAGATGCTGGTTCTACACATAGGAGATGATTATCAAAGCAGAATACACTGCCACGGAGCTTCTTCTTCTTCTCTCCCCCACCCTCAAAAACGTCAAGTACAATAATCACTGTATTGGGGTCTAGTAAGGTGGCTACTCTGAGATAATCCACATCTAGAGAACAAATAAAGCCCGTCTTGGAAAAACTTCTAATGCTCTGCATCAATGAGGCTTATAATAGGGTAAGTATCTCTTTAAAAATACATAAAGCCGTATGTATCCCTGCAACCAGAGTCACTGAATAAGGTCCTTTGTGGATTGAATTGCTAGTAAGAAAAATTACTGAACTGTATTGAATGTTATTAGTAATGCAGCAACAAAGAGGTAAAAATTTCCCATATGGAAAGTTTCCATTAGTCAAATTGCCTGTGCAATTCCTTCAAAGACATTCCGTTTCTTCAATTATTATATAATTCTGGCTTAACTCGGGGGTGAGGGGGGCAACCATCACACTTATTGTACTAGTATATGATCTGGTCCTTCTCCAATACCTACAATATGATGAAGGCATATCATTTTCTGCTATCCTAATGTGTTTACTGTTGCTTTCAAATCACGTCTGACTTACTGTGACAATAGCGATTTCAAGGCATATGAGAGATTTAAGGAGTTTCATCCCTCTTTTGAATTTCTACGGTCAAGCCGAGATATAAACCCAGGTCACCTCCATCCTTGGTCATTTCTCTATCAACCACAGGACACAGGCTCTCCATCCTAGTGTGTTTGTACACCTGGATGTTATCAAAATAATGCTTAATTAGAAGTACGCCTCCATTTAAAACAGTGAAACCTGCTTCTAATTAAAGATGTCCAGGGAAACAGCAGTCACTCACAGCCTTTTACACACATGCACATATACCCGAAGAAATATATCCATTATTACAAACTGCCCTGAGGGCCTGTGGTGGGTCAAAGGGCAGGATAGAGACTGAAAAGAAATTCAGCAGCAACAAGGTGCTGAAAAAAGGAGGAAATAAATAGATGATAAGGACGGCAAATAAATGCCCTTCCAGCGATTGCTGGACTCCAGCTTCCATATATATGGTCTGATTGGAATGTGACTCCCACCGGTCGTAGCCCACACAGAAAGTGGTGAGAGTGTATAGAAACTGGAGCCCAGCATATGCATAAGGTCTGTCCAAGAAATTAGCAGAAGTTATTTCTTAGCAAATACATTTAGGAAAGGAGTTTTTTTTTTTAAAGTAGCATTCTCCAAAGTTGCCTAAAACCTTTATCCACCTATAAAGGGCTACAAGAATCAGAGTATTCTTATTCACATCTATTCAGAAAAAAGCCTATTATCTTCATTGCTATTCACTCCAAAGTGGTGGAAAACTAAAATTTATATTTCCCTAGGAGTTAATAGGGCTTGTTATTGAATAGACTTGAATGGGCTTTCCCTGTTAGTCTCTCAATCTCATTAAGGTACAATTCAAGGTAAGGTTTAGTGCTCCCCCCCCCATTGGTGACAACTAAGCCACAAGGACCAACTGAGGAGAACTGGGAATGATTTGGGGCAGGAATCCTGTAAGGGTGTGTATGTGTGAAGCCATAATGGATGTGGAGAACACGTGGGATGACCTGATTTGAAATTAAGACCAAAACAGGCTCTACTCCTCTTTGAGCAAGGAGGAAGGCCAACCCAAACTTTTGCTGCTTGAGGCAAAGAATAGGACATCTCCTTATGAATTGCCGAATTTGACCTCAGGTAAATTTTATTTCTTTCAATAGTGGCCAATATCCTTCACTAAGCTCAAATGAGAGGGCTGTCAAGAGGGTGCAAAACAGGCTGTGTAACACATAAGGATCTGTCCTCTGACATCTTGCCCCCCCCCCTTTTCCACGCATGACATGTTTTGCCTGAACCAGCTAGGTCACCAAGAGTAGAAGCAATGGTGCATTCACATGACAGCATTTCAGTATTCTAGCCAAGGAAAGAGCTGTCATATGCCTTTTGATGTTGTCGTTGTTGTCATTCCTTATACACACTGTTTTCTCTTAACTAACTTTTCCTCCAATGAAAAATTCTCCTCCACATTTCAAATACTAAAAGGCTTATGTTAGAAACTGATTAACAGAATATAATCAGGCATTTTAAAAAGGACACAACAAATGTATCCTGAGAATAATTTCCCAGCACAGAACTATTTTTAGGAACTTGTGGCTGTGGTTATGCAATTCTGAGGGAAGAGTATTTATATTTTAAATAGGCATTTTAGGCTATCTTACGAAATATAGACTTGGCTATACTTTCACACAATTTCCCTAGGCACTGATGAAAGTAAGTTTTTAAGCATACACATTTACTCACTATGCCTAAAAATCAGTCAGTGATACTTCAGGAATGGCAAGGAATGTACCAGCCATCACTACTAAGAAAGGAAAGGTTGAAAGACCATCTGTTAAGTGTATTTTTGCTCTTGAAATTGCCCAATGGTTACTGCGCTGGCACCTAAAGGAGCAGACAAGCCAAGAAGCATTTAGAGTATAAAAGGAAACATTTATACTTAAAGCGGGAAATAACACTTCAACTAAAAGACAGGAGAGGTGTTCATTTTTCTTAAAATAATATTAGCCAGTCATGTCAATATTTTTAAAGCAAAGTGATGAGCTGGTTCTGACTGAATAGATACCAGTGAGCCTTTCACCTAAAAGAACAGAAGTCACTACATAGGTATTAATGTCAGTCCTTTTCACTGAAATAGCAGATGAAAACCTATTGGTGACGCAGTAAAGATGATGTCATCAGCCATGGCCGTGCTATGGCCATTTTGGGGCAATAACTCCCCCCCCCCAGTTTTTGTGGATCTCTAGGGACCCCTTTTGCCCCGGAGGGGCAGCCTATGGGAACAGCAGAGTGGGAGGGGAGGCTGATTTAATCCGGAACAACGCTGCCCATTTCCAGCTTTAAATTCTTAATCCTCCCATTCCACAGCTCCTAAAGGCTGTGTGTGTGTGTTGTGTCATTACAGTCGTGACCGACTCTTTGTGACCCCATGTCCATGGAGTTTTCTTGGCAGGAATACTGCAGTGGTTTGTCAGTTCCTACTCCAGGTGCCTACAGCACCTGGTGTTCCCTGGTGGTCTCCCCTCCAAGTACTAACCAGGGCTGACCCTGCTTAGCTTCCGAAATCAGGCAAGACTGGATGTGCTTAGGGCATCTAGGCAGCTACTCCAGGCTAAATGGTATAACTATGTATCCCTGCAGTTAGGAAATCTAGGAAGTCTTTTCCCCCCTCAAAAATATTGCACCATATATCTCTTACATGCTTTGCTTGTGCCCACTACTGTGGCTCTCTGCTTGGCCGGTAGCCCAACAAACACACTGGGAGTTCTTTGACCCATTCTTTTAAAGAAAGATGTCTAGGAATTGGAGAGGATTCTGTAGAAGCTGTGGGAAAGAATCGTCCACTGGCATTATCAAGTACATCACTGCCTGATAATTTATGCCAGTCCTAACAGTGTTCCAATATTGTAGTCTCTGTACAGACATCAACTGAGAAAGATAAGAATGGTCTTTTAAGGAAAGCAAATGCTATCAGTTTATCCACAAACATGGTACAGTACTTACAAAAATATTACGAACATTTTAAGTTTTTTTTCACCACCAATTGCTTGGGAGCCACATCGCTGTGAAGCCACTGAAGCAGGGTCAACTCCATGCTGACAGCCCTGCATGCGTGCTTCTTCCACCTGCCGGATCGTCTCCCTTGCTCAGGAAACGGCAACATGGATGCTTATTTTGGATGTTAGAAGATTTTGGTTGGCTGAAGGTAGTGGCCTCAGGTTGGAAAAGCTACGTTTTAAGAATAAAAACCCAACATTGCACTGTAGCCACAATGGTAAGTTCTTTCCTTCTCCACCACCTGGCAGTCTAGGCACAGCTCCTGAAACCCACTCTAGAGGATTGTGGGGAAGGATACAGTCTGTGTCCCCTGGGACAAACATGGATTCTGAACCCCCTGCAACAGTCATTTTGGTGCTCCTCTCAGCACAACACCCGGTTAACATGCCCTCCTGTGCCCCAACCCATCCCAGTTGAGGCCTTGTTTATAACCCTCTAGAGCAGTGGTTCTCAACCTGTGGGTCCCCAGATGTTCCTGAACTGCAACTCCCAGAAATCCCTTCCAGCACAGCGAGTGGTGGAAGCTTCTAGGAGTTGCAGTCCAGGAACATCCGGGGACCCACAGGTTGAGAACCACTGCTCTAGAGTATGACAGGTTGCACTGTGAAGAGAGCAGTGCAGCCTTTCTGATTGTGTTGCTATTTGATGTCCCAGCAGATATTTGTCACTGGATCCTGCCCTTAATATTTGTATAGGGCTTTCCAGTAAGGTTAAGTCGATATTGATTGTTCTTCATATGGGGGAGGCTGAGAGAAAGTCGCTAGGTGGCCTAAACCCACTTACTGAGTTCAACTTTCAGATTCATTGATCAGTCTAATATCCCTTATTTCATACATATGGTATAATTTAGGAAGGAACCCATGGCACAATTTTATCTCAGAGAGAGCTAGGTAGTCAGAGAATCTGGAGTGTGGCCAAGTTAAAACCTAGCAGTGCTGTTTTAGTTGATACATTTAATTTCCAATCTTCTAAAAAGTCAGGAGATACTATTATCATCACCAACATTAAGTAGGTTCTTTTGTAGAAAATGTATTACTTTTTTTATTTTAGAGTATTTTACCCCGCCTTTCTTCTTGGAAAAGGACCCAAGCTGGCTTACAGTAATGAGGGATAACATACAGTCCAGTATAATTAAGACATGTTCAAGTATTGAGAACAGGGAATTGAGGGACATTTTAGAGCATTAAAAGACAACGTTACATTAAAGCTACAAGAAAACTTGAGCAGTTAAAAGGAGAGTAAAATTCCATGTAAAGTTATGAGCAATGGAAAGAAACTAACATCAAAAACATAGTGTCAATGTAAATACATAAGGTTATAAGTAGTTATAAACACAAAATCTATGTGATCCTATAGATTCACATGAAAGACACATAATAGGTAGTAGAGATGGGCACAAAACGAAAAAAAAATTGTTTCTGTTTTCGTTTTTTCATTTTGTTATGCAACGAAATGACAAACGAATTTTGTCTCCAAAATGAAACGAAACAAACAGAAACACTGGCAATTTTGTCATGCGATTCGTTTTCGTTACTGCAATACAGTGAACTGCTTTAAATGCTAAAAAAAATCACAAAAAATGAAATAAATGGTAATGAAACGGTAACGAAACGAACAAAAACGAAAACGAATTTTTTGCAAAAATTCATGAAAAAAGGAATCGAACCGAAACGGACCCTCCAAATGACAAACGACAAACGAAACATCATTTTTTTTATTCGTGCCCAACTCTAATAGGTAGTCATCATTCAGGAAAAGCTTGCCTGAAGAAAAAGTTAATGTAAATATTTTAAAATGAGTAAACAAATATACAAATTACTTCTTCCTATCTGCTTGTTTTTCACAGGCCCAGTGCATTTATTGCTGTAATCCAAATGTGATACGTAATCTGTTGCTTTGGCATTATTCAGTAAATTATGTGTCATTTCAAATATTCATGCAGAGCCAAACTAACACTGAAGATTTATCATATACTGTATGTAAAAACAGCAGGGAAGGGGAGGGAAGGGGGTGGGGACAGGCCTCCACAGAAGATAAACTTCTCACAGGAGAAATGTTCTGTACCTGAATTTAAGCCTTTGACTTCTACTTCAGTGAACATCTGTTAGAATGAAACTTCAGATAAAAGATTTGCATAAACAAATGCATTCATTGTGGAAAACATATTCTTTTGTTTAGAATGTTGTCCTTAGAAAACTTCATCTTGTAGCTATTGTGTACTCATACTTTAACAAGACAGAGAAGTTAGAGGAAGATGGAATTATAATTCGCTAATGCCAAAAACCATGGGCAAAATAAGATAAAATAGTTTGCTGAAAGACTTGGGAACTGAACTGGACTGCTGCACCTTCAAAACATTTATGACAAACATTAAAAAAATCCCTGGATTTCTTTAAAGGAAAAGGAAAAGCAAGAGGCCCTTGATAGTTAAGACACTGTGTGCGCAGTAATGAAAATAATGTGATAACCTTATGTTATTTGAACTTCTAATTGAAGAAAGATGTTGAAAACAACAGTAGGAACAATGTGATAGCCATGTAATGTCTTTATTTTACTTAACAGAGAAATATTTCATAGGTTTCATTTCTTCCTTTTGGGTAAATATATATATATATATATATATATATATAAAATGATGATTTAATGCACATATAAATCTGTCAGACAGCAATAATAAGCCAGCAGGATTCAATTGCCTTGCTTTTTTAAAAAGTCTTAAGGAATATTTGAAATGTATATATGGTTGGCTGCATTCAAGTGAACTCTCTCAGCACATAACTTTTGCCTGAGACGAAAACAGAACACTATTTTATAAAGGCAAAGCTTAAATATTAATGTGTGTTTTGTTAAGGAAGTGGAAGGCAAATCAACTTCCTGGTACCCATGGTATCTGATTTCTAAAATGGTCAGGCACTGATTGTCGCAGCTTCACCAGATGTGAGAGTGAAGCTCTTGAACGAGTGCGCACAATTTGAAGGCCTACTGCTGTGACAGCCACAGAGCTTGCTGGGCTGCATCCTCTGATAGTATATTTTTGTTAGCTTGCTGCCCGGAAGCTCTCAACTGCTTGATTTGTTTTGTGATCCTGCAAGGACCTTCCTGGGCCTGATGACAGCACAGAATGCAAGAGCTTATTTGCTTTGGTGGGCTGGAGAAAAGCAAATTTTCTTTTTCTTTCTTTCTTTCTTTCTTTCTTTCTTTCTTTCTTTCTTTCTTTCTTCTTCTTCTTCTTTGCCCAAGCAATATGGAACAGGCATAACGGCTATTTTAAGCAACTGCGTTTTTTGCTCCCTTTTGCCACTAAAACCTTCTTGTATCTTTCTCATTACTCTGTTTGTTTACTGACATTTCTTAAGTGAGGCTAGAGTGGAGCATGTCCTCATATTCTGAGCAAATGTCACAACAAACAAGATTTTCTTTGTAGGTACAGTAGGACCCCAGTATCCACTGGGGATTGGTTCCTGGCCTTCCCGTGGATAATGAAAACCATGGATAAGAGAGAACGGCAACAATCCCCCCCCCAAAAAAACTGCTGTTTTGTGACAGTAATTGCGTTATGGCTGCTGTTTTACAACAGGAGTTTGCTTTACAGCTCCTGTTTGTGACAGTACCTTGCTTTGCGTCTGTTGAATTATGTATTTATTTTTTTCCTCTGCCAACCGTGGATAACTGAATCAGTGGATAATAGATCAGTGGATATGGGGGTCCTATTGTACCCACTGTGCAGAGTCCTACTGTGGATATGCAGGTCCTACTGTACCTACTGTGCAGAGAATTTTAAAAAAGTTAAAAGAGTCTTTCTGTCTCACTCCCATGCACCTGACCAGGTAGCCTGTTTCCCCCTATCTGTCACAACACATGGCTTGGCAAAACCTTAACAATCTTGGCCACTCCTGATTCAAGCTGCTCTCCTCCTCTTCCTGAAGCCCACACTCAACTCTGCAGGACATACTATGGTTCCTGTGGCACCAGGTCTTCAAATGACAAAATCTGTAGGCGGGAAGATCCAAAAGGTTCACTTGTCAAGAGCCGCCAGGATCCTGCTGCTTATGGCAAGATTTCATCTTAGATCTGTATCATGGCCCAGAAGAGAGAGGGTTGCACTTCAGTCTGAGAAATGTGGGTGAAAGTCTTCCCTTGACCATGGCTTCGCTTGGGGAGCCTTAGACCAGTGCAACTCTCTTGAAGGCCGTGGTTATACCTGGGTTTTGATCCTGATCTTCTGAAGGTCCGGCTTTTCCTCTGTGTCCCATCACCTAATTTAAATGTGGGACAAGAGTTCCCATGTCAAAAGCTGTTTTTTTAATTTTTAAAGTGCAGTTCAGCCCCCCCCCCCTTAGCCAGCAGGTGGTGCTAGCATTTGAAAAAAACAGACCACTTGGCTGGGGGAAATTAATGCTTGTAAGACTGGATAGAGCTTTCTGTTTCTCCGAAGTTGAAAAGCAATTTTAAAAAATAGCCCATCGGCCCCAGGTACAGCCAGTCGGTGCTGTGAAAAAAGAAAGAAAAAGAAACCCGGATCATCTGCATGCTGCCTTCTTAAAAGCTGGATTTTCATAGCAAGGCAAAAATTTCCCTACCTCTTCGGTGAGTCACAGAAACCTTGCTTAAGGGATCATTACCGGGTTTTCTTTTTTCTTTTTTTTCAAAAAGCCAGGTGGCCGTCAGGATGGCATTTTTAGACACAGGTTATCTGGTAATTTAAACTGCTTTTAAAGGAACGTGGGACCAGGGCCTCAATTTTCTGCCTATCAGACTTTCTTAAAGAGATTTTTCACAGATGAAAGCAAGAAACTTGGCCACTATACTTCATCACTGGCCTTTTGACTGCTCCACTGTAGCTAAACATGGCAACAAGTATCTTGGGAAAACAAAAACCCTTTCCCTTACTGGTGTAAGCCAACAAGATGCCATACAAAAGATGTTTGATATTCTTCCAAAAGATCAAAAGCTTCTAAACGCCAAGCATAAATGACAGCCTAAAACTTTATGGTCAGCCATATACTGCAAAGTTCCAAAAGTTGTTAAAAATAAACAATTGCCAACAGTATACAGTATATCCTGTACTGTACTCTGCATCTATTAGTGCTAACAGAATAAACTTAGCATGGAAAGTATTACTGAAGACAACACGTACTGCAGAGAAGTTTCTATCACAGAAATGACAACAGCATTGAATGTTGTCAGCCACTCTGAATCTAATGCGGAAAGCTGGGAGAAAGCTCAAATAAATGAACCTACAGGCAGACATCCAAACAAAACAGCATGAGTGGTCAGTGGTAGAGAAGGATCTTAAGGAGGATAATTATTTCCTTAATTGTTTACTAAATAAGCACTGAACTTATTCACCTCATCAAGAAATTTAGGATTTAATTGTTTGGAAATAGGATTTTTAAACATTTTCTGAACACTAGCTCATGCTTTTGACCATCGGCAGAGTTATGTCAAACATAAATCTTTATTCACATCCATTATCAGTGGACACATCAAATCTTTGCTTCACTGTAATTGTTATTAATACATTTCATAATCTAATAATATTTCATCCTAAGCAAAGTACTGATAATTGGGCCCTTTTCCGTAACTGACAAAAACTTTGGGAATTTGTATCTCATGGTTCTGCAGTTTTAAATACAATGAAATGAAAGCAGAATCATTCATGCACAATACATTTTATGCCTAACCATTTGAAAACTGCAATATTTATGGGCATCTGCTCAGAAGTCTGCTGAGTGCAAGTACTCATAATCTGCAGGTTTAAGCAGGAAAGTTCACACTCACTTTGCATTAAGAAGGAAAACAATTAAAAAGCATGGGAAAACAACAGAACTATTGAACAGATAAAAATAGAATGTCTAATGACCTCAACTTTCAGCTGTCAAGACCTGCAATTTCATTAGAGAATACGAATGGTTCTATGCGGGTCTTGTGCTTAAATGGCAGAACTCACTACCACAAGATGCTGTGACTCTTGCAAATCTGGATGCCTTTCAAACTCAATTAGACAAATTCATTACGGATAAAGCTATCAATGGTTCCTTTCCCCAATGGCTATGTTTATATCACCACTACCAGAGGCCGCATGCTGAGGAATCGAGACAGAAAGGTGCTGTTCTCTCCGTATCTTACTTGTAAACCTCCCACTGGCATCTAGGAAATGAAGATGTGGAGGAAAATATGCTGGAATTGAAAGTTTTTTTAGTCTGATCGTGATAAGAACTCCCATTCTGTCGAGTCTATATGTTGTCATCACAGTGAAAATGTGAAAGGCGTTTGTAGGTTTAATTACTTATTTATTTATTTATTTATTTATTTATTTATTATTTATAATGACATCATAATGATTTACCTGTTTATTAAAAGAAAATGGAAAATAACAAACAGGCAAGACCTGGAAAGCACAATTAAAATGTGTGGGGAAGCAGAGACTGTGTAAGAAATTCAGCAATCAAATCAAAACATGGTCAAGACTGTATAATGGGAGTCAGAGCAGGGCAATGGACACCACATGTGAACTGAATCAGTCCCAGAATCCTATTATAAGGTATATTTAAATTTATATTTAAAGATTTTTGCAACATGACTGACAACATTATGATGCTGAAATCTCTCAATCAATAGTTCCCCCACCATTAGGTTCCCAGTCATTCTTGGACTGCAACTTCCAGAAGTCTTGATTCCTACCGGAGCTATGTTGGCAAGGGCTTCTGGGAGTTATGGTCCAAGAGCTTCTGGAGACACAAGGTTGGAAATCACTGCTCTAGGAGGAATGTTTCTCGACTTGCATACTTCATCTCCCCGAAGACCCAGATTGTATAGCTAGTTACTAAAATTCTGAATTGCAGCCCAGTAGTTGGGTACTTCTGCTGTTGAACAACATTACCATTGTTCCTCATGGTAACTGCAAGATCCACACACAAGCAGTAATGCCTCTATGAACATATAATACTGATGCAGGAAAATCTTAAACATACACTGCAGATTGTATCGTTATGATGGCCAGCTTCAGCTTATGTTATAGGCTGCCGTTATCTTGGGGGAGGGCAGGGGTTAACATTAGCCAGGATAGACGTGGCTTCTTGAGAGGGAGGGCATGAATTTGATCTGACCCATGAGAACACAGTCCATGTTACAGTCAACACCATGTTTCTCAGCCAGGGAGACCATCAAAAGCATCCTCTCCCACTCGCCAAAATCACATCCCGTCCTAGTCACCCACCCACCCCCAACCCCAAGGGAATAACCTAAATGGCTGCCCATTTGTATTGACTAGTGTGTCACTATGGTCTGTCCAATATCACTGCAAAAATAACCAGCAGGGTCCTAATGCCTCCACAGTTCAAGAAAGAAATACTAGCCCCAGTAAGTGATTATTAAGTCTATCCTTAATGCATTTACAAAGGTACAAACAGACAGAAGAATCAGACATATGTGTTCTCAACTTGCATACACACGTGGGATAGAACTGCAGTTCTTTAGATTAAACCCATTAAAGTTGCATAAATAAAAACATATACAATCTTCCAACAACATTATACCACCTCTCCCCAAATTGCTAAGAATCGATTTTTCTTCCATTTTTTTTTTAAAAAATCTGCTATACAATTTCTCCAAACATTTAGAAAGCAGACCAGGTTTGCCTTGTGACCATAAATGTTGAACTTATTTGTATTATGCAACTAATTAATATATCAGGCTTCTTGTGTGTATATGCACACCAGTACTGTAAATATATAAATGGAAAAATAAGAAATAATTTATGAAAACTGATTTGCATTTCCAAATATAAAATGTGCAAAATCCAACTAATTAGCAAGACTGAAGGCCAAGGCGTTTCTATAGCAACTATAAAAATGATAGGCAAAAGTGTTTATATATATATATATATCAGGCTCATTAATGTTTTCATTTCTCCTTGGTTCTGCAGAGGTTTCCAGAGTCGGTATTTTAAAGATGGCAACAAATATTTTCATTCTGGATTGAAACTGTCAAATAGATTCATCATGGAATGCCACTTAACAGCACGGACTAACTGTGAAGAAATATCAGCTGGGTCCCATTTAATGGCAATGGACAGAGAGTGTATAATGAAAGTAAAGCTGGGCTCAGCACTTCAAAAAGAGACAGCCCACCAGTACCTTGAGAACAATAATGAAAGGAAATAATGCTACTTTTTCATTTGTTCTGCCTGAATTCCTATTGGCTGCAATCCTGCCTAACCCCTCACACTTGGTACAGGGATGGACAAATATCAATGTTGTTTCTGGCACTTCTCTCCTTTGGGTATAATGTTGAGGGCATCGCTCAGCTGAACCCCCCCCCC
Organism: Phrynocephalus versicolor; assembly: GCA_023846285.1. Classification (NCBI taxonomy): domain Eukaryota; kingdom Metazoa; phylum Chordata; class Lepidosauria; order Squamata; family Agamidae; genus Phrynocephalus; species Phrynocephalus versicolor. Next base: position 68,844,938 of record JAHTLZ010000010.1, read on the forward strand.
AACACACACACACACACAAACACACCTTTTTATACCTCTGAGAAATTGTTCCTTCAGATTCCTCTTTTTCTTCCCCTATACCTGCACTAAGTTTTTTTACGTGATCTGTTCAGGGGTTTTGTTTCAAGAAGAAGAGCAACTTCCTCCGTCATTTCTTCAGCTTGCAAATAATTTTTTTGGAGGAACAGAAATCTCTACTCAGGTGTCTTGTTTTATATACTGAATCACTCATATAATAAGAACCAGGACTGTGACTTTTACTGTGGCTCTTACCCCACTCATCGGAAATCCCACTGAAACCTAAATCTTGGTTCTACTACAGATCAATATCTTGCAGGGACAGTAAATATTTCAAATTGTACCTTGTAAATGGTTGTTACTTAGGCTGAACTTACAAACCTACTCACAACAACATTAAAAGTGTTTTAAGGGGTATGTGCATGTTGTGTCTACAGAAAAGGAGGTCCAACAGAAGTCTTCTCACGTTAAGTGTGTAATGGAAGGAAGCCTAAATGTTGTGTGGTGCCTCTCCTGGCTTCTCATCAATGTGGGAAGCTATTTCTTTTTTGGATTCTGGGCAAGCTGCTCACGCAGAAGTTAAAAACCTGAATCCTGAAAACAGAGTACATTGCAACCACATAGGCATCGCTCATAAAACCCATTAAATAATCCATACATGTGGAATCTAAATAATTACACAAATACAAGCTTTAGTATGTTAAAAATAATTAAAAGGTTTTTTAAAAAATAAAACTTTTAGTTTGGAAACATACAATTACTATTTAGAGCCAATATAAAATATTTATTTATTTATTTATTTATTTATTTATTAGATTTTTTGTACCACACCATCTAGTCTAGTCTTGAACTGTTTCTCAGTCAGACCCTATCTATCTTTTCTCAGAGAGTGTCAGTCCCTTTCTGACCCATTCAGTGCTGGGCTGAGCCTTAAATCCCCTCAGACTCCTCCCCCAAACTCTCTCATTGGTCCACAAACGACCATTCTACACAGACACATCTAATAAATTATTCAGCACAGAGGGGTAAATGCCACACTTGCCTCCGGATTGGTTGGATTAAAAGCCACTCTTTTCCCATCAGCAACACAAGCCTCAGAGTCATTTGGCTGATGATTTCCCACCACTCTGACTTCTGCCTATGAAAGTCTGGGGCCAGACTGTAATGGCAACAACCTGCTAGGCTGGAAAGCTGAGGGGAACCACCTGTACACCACCCCTTCAGACCTTGACGATACAAGTGGCAGGCACAGCATGGGAAGCACTAGGATATATACTCTTCCCACTCCCCATCCCTGTCAGGACTGCCCCATTAGGAAAAGGGAGACTCATATCCATTTTACTATGAGAGGTTTTAGAGAATGAATTGTGTTGGGTTGTGTGAAAAGGAAAGCAAGGAATTGGTGAGAGAAGAACTACAGTGGACCCTTCTATAACAAATGGTTTGTATAACATAAAATCTGTACAAAATAAAAAATTCTGGAGATAGGGGAAATTTGCTTAACAGAATCATCTATGGGGCAAATCCGTACAACATAAAATGGTCGCGATTAGGGATTACTCTGTTTTCAATGCATTCCTATGGGAAATTTGTATAAAGGAAAATTTGCTTAACAATTTCATTTGGAACAAATTAATTCCTTTATACAAGGTACCACTGTATATTAGTTTCAAAGACAAAACAATCCATTTCTCATTCTTGGAATTCAGTAAAGTGTGATTCGTAAGGAACCTAGTATCCCTGGCATATTCACATTACAAAATTAAAAATCCTGCCAAATTTCATTACTTCCCAAGACAAACTTCATCAAAAGCTATCACCCCTATCACCTTGCACTGTTACTCGCAAAGGCAAAAATGCCAGAGCATGAGACCTAAATACTTCCCAACAACTAAGCCTTCTTAAAGTAATGCAGTGTTGACAGAGAATGCACAAACTCTGCTTACAGTTTATGAGCATTACATTATAATGCCTCATTTGCAGTTACTATAACAATTTAATGCCATTAGAGTAAGTCTCAACTTTAAATGGCCTTAATGGACCCTATACTGCTTGCTTTTCCAATTACAGATATGAAGGGAAGTCTCACAGAAACCAACAAACGGCTTCCGCTAAGAGGAGCATCCTGACAAGACTCAAGCATCTTTTCAAGTTGCAATGAAAGCATGGATTTCACTGCCCCTATCAAGTGTACACTTTTCAAAAATGCCCCTAAAGGAGGGGAAAATGTGTGTTTGGGGGGATGGGACCCAGCAGAGCAGATCTACACGGCACATTAAAAAGAACAAAGGTTGACCCTTTGTTTCTTCCAAGTTTGTTCATGGTGAATATCTTTACATGTGTGTTTTTTTATAGTTCTTGAATTTTGTCATGCAGCATAATTAAGGCCCACAGAACTACTATCAAAACACCAGCAAAAGGCATCCTCTTGCTTGCTGATGGCTATGCTGTTGCCTGCTCTAAACTGCCAGCTTCCCACAGGATGTACTTCGACTGACCAGCTGGTTTCCAAACATTGACACCAGGCAGATGGCGTAAAGTCAAGCCTTAGGGGTAAAGCACCAGGGCAAGCTCTACCGAGCAATCAATTAGAACTAACAGCCATTCCCTCCTCCTTTATAGTGGAGCGCATCTATTTCCCACCATAACACATTGCCAGCATGCTCCGGCAAAGTATTTTGAATGCAATAAAGCTTGTGGGAAGCCAGCTCGAGTGAAAACTCTATAAATCTGTAGCACAATGATTAGCTATAAAGAATGCTAATTAAGGGGGTTGGTGGAATTAATGGGCATAGGTAAGAACCTTGCCAAAACCTTACAGCTACGCTCCTGAGTATCTAGCAAAGACAAGGAATTGGCCAATGTGCTTGTTTTGTTGACACTCTCCCCGTGCAGTTTGCTCCCAGGTGCAAACTTCTCTGGAGTGTGTCCGTGCCACATAGTGTGCCTTTGTGTGCATGGGTTCAACCCACAGCTATGCTAACAGAAATGTTAGCACTTGAGACAAGCAGCCCAAAACAACTTTGTAATTTGTCAGGCAAAAATGATAAAAGTGGTACTTACAGCACTGAACACCTTACCAGCACCTTTCCTTCTCCATAGGAGTTCAACCAGCATTGTCAGAGCTACAAAAATGAACACAACCCAAGCATGTGCACACAGAAGTATTGTTCAGTTGAGAGCCCGGAGGCCTGAGATACTGAGTCTTTCGGAAACCTAGCCTCCTATAAGAAAGACCTGGTCTACCCATGATTCTAGTAGACCAGCTCTCCATCATGCTTCCAGCTCACCTAGATCAGAAGTCTGGCCTACCAAGCTTCAAGAAGACCAGCCCTTTAACTGGAAGGCCTGCTCTTCACCTGAATGCCATTGCCTCTTGCTTGTATCTCAGGCCAGAGGTTTGGTCTACTAAGCCTCTGGTAGAACTGTACTCTGCTGCTTCAGCAAGGCGTAGTCTACAAGTTCTTAGTATCCCATGCCCTTGGGACCCTGTGCATATCAATACCTGCTTTGGAGGCCTGGTCTAGAGCAGCCTACCAGGACAATCACTAACATCTGGTGAAGAGGCAAACCCTTCACATTTGACACCCTGGGGCCAAGTCCCCATTCTCCTAACCTAACTAAGGCCATGGATTTACTACATCAGTGAGCTGCATCCCAGAAGCCTTAATCATGTTCCAGAAAAACATAAGAAAGACTGGGATGGGGAGGAGGGGAGAGTGGAGAGTAAACTCTGAGCTGGTGGCCAGTACAACCCCATATATGCATATATTTGTAGGGGAATACAACAAATATTTCTTACTACAAATCAGTTCACATTTCCTTTCAAAACCAGACAGATGAATCCACCACCGTTAACATGTCTGAAACACTTTTAATACCTTAAAAAGAAATGAGGACATAGATATTTGTCATTCATTATGTATTTTCAGACTACAACACCCATTATCCCTCTCCATTGGCCATCCTGGCTGGGAGTTATGAGACGTCAAGTCCAAGACAATTGGTGGGCCAATGGTTCCCTACCCCTGCAATAGGTTATGCCCTCAGACACTGCATTTAGGTCTGAGTCAGATCCGTATATTATATAAATTTTCCTGTCTTTTGAATTTTCTGGCATTTTGTTACAAAGCCCTCCCTTTCCTCTCTCTCTCTCTCTCTCTCTCTCCCTCTCTCTGAAACAGTAAGAGAAAATATTCTAAATCTTGACATGCATGATGAAAGTGATACAGAAAGAGGCACCAGCATAGAAGCACGGTAAGCACAGGGACTAGCTCAGTGGTGGCGAACCTTCACTCCAGATGTTTTGGACTACAACTCCAAGCCTGTATTGCCAATGACAAAGGACTGTGCGAGTTGTGGTCCGAAAAACATCTGGAGTGCTGAAGGTTCACCATCACTGGAGCTATAAGGACTTTAAAGGGAGGATGGCTAGTCAAGTTCATGGACAGCACAACTATGAATGGCTCCAAGTAGTCTCAATGACTCAACAGATCCTCCAGGTTCAGGGCAACAGGAAGCGAGGACTACTCATTTCATGTCTTGGTGAATCTCATGGGTGATGACAAGAAAGAGAACGCAGGACTAGAGGACCCTTTGGGCAGATCCATCTGGGCTCTTACTTTCTTAACCAGCAGCAATCTGTTCCTGTTATGCTTTTCAGTTATGATTTAAGTGTCCCACAAATGGAATGACACCTCTTATTTACTGTGACATATTTATCCATGGTTCTTTATTGTTGGCCTGCTTTTACTTCTTCCTTAACCTTATTAACCCCTGATAGTATTTGACAGCTTAACACCCTCGATTACTCTGCAACATTCGCTATAAGAACTGACACGGAACTAATAGCAGCCTTTTTATTTCCAATCTACGAGGTCACATGAAACTGCCCTTGCTCGAACCCTGCAAGATTTCCTATAGGCGTTTTCTTTTTTTCTCTGGGTTTTTGACTTAATGTGTCTCTACAGGTCTGTCTGGTTTTTAAAAATGGAATCAGATCCCTGCTAACTTTTAGTTACTGATAATGGAATATGAGGAGTAACTTTTCCCTTGTAGTCAAAGACTCCGGTAATGCAATATGAAACAACTTCTCTGACATTCTTTTCAAGTATTATAGCACTTTTAAAAAGAAAGAAAGAAAGAATGTCTCCAGAACTTCAAGCTGAAGGTGTCTTTCATTTTCTCAGTTTAAGTACGAGAACAAAACAGTCATGACTATTTTTTTGAACTAGAATGCTGGGTTTAAGTAGAACATTAAAGAAATCACTCAATAGGTTGATGTCCTTGGCTCAGTTATTCAGCATGCATGGGTAGCCTAAATGCAATGAATTCAGGTCAGTAATTACAGATGATACCCATCATAATGTACTGTACAACCAAAGCAGTTATTTATTTCACATGAGTGGCAAGGTTCAAGCCTTCCAACTAAATTAGGCGGTAAATGAACACAGAGCTTTTGGGGCAACACAAATATGCAGAATAAGAGCTTAGCACAGAAAGGTTTAGGAATGCTGTGAGTAAAAATTCGACCACCCTGGGACAAACCTTTGTCTTCAAAATTAGACTGGAAAGGCACTAAAGTCTAAATTACTAGGAAGGCCTGCGGATCGGCCACCAGGACTAAACAAACTATTCCTGTCTGCACAGAATTTAAGGGTAGATTTTGTAAGCTGTTTGGATCTCTGGCATGGACACAGAGCACAGTTCTAAAGTTCTGCTGCAAGGCCTTTTGAACATGGGCTGAAGTATAAGCATATCAGAAAAACTCTCCTACTGTCTTGGCACATGCTAAGGCAGAAGTAGACCAATGCCAGTCAACAGACTTAAAAGACCTACAAAAAAATCCATGAGTGTACCTTCCAAGTAAAAAATGTTTTTAAAAACTTAAATAGATTTTAAAGCATCAATGCCGTCATACTCATCATGCCATCTCCAGAACTACAGAAGCATATTCCACAGATGTATCTTTGAGATGTGCACAAATTTTAAAACTGAATTGCAAAGTTTGCTAAAAAAAAACCCCAAAAACTAATTTGTTGATTTGTATTTGTACAAATTGATACTCCAAAGACTATGAATTGATAATTTTTTAGTAATTTTGGTGCATTGATTTTGGGATGTAAAATCACCCCCAATGCTCCTAGAGACTCCAAATTGTCAGGGAAGCTTCCCCTGACTCTTCTCTACAGTCCCTTCAAATTTCATGGAGACTGGATTTTCCCAAACCAGTTGCTAAAGTGCACTTTTTGAGGGGGGGCAATTTGTGGGTGTATAATTCAAATGTCTGAAACCCAATCTTCATCAAACTTGGAGGTGTTTTAGAGGAGAGTCATGGGAGGCTTCCTTTCAAATTTGGTGTCTCTAGGTGTCTGGGGGAAACTTTCCTGGGAGAGCTATTTGGGGGGTGATTCTCATCCAGAAGTTAAACATCATCAAACTTGCAAGGCCTGTAGAGGAGAGCTTGGAGAATCTTCCGCATAAATGTGGAGTCTCTAGATGTCTTGGGGGGCCATTTTATAGGGGTGTAAAGTAAAAAAAATGAATTTACAAGTTAATTTATTGATTTGTCATAAAATATAATTTGTATTTGCAATTTGTTGGCCTTGATGAATTATGAATAAAAATGAATCACCATTTTCTTATTTGTCCCCCTCTCTACTATTTATACGAGGGCGTGGTGGCTCAGCAGGCTAGAACAGTGAAAACTGTCAGCTACAAAGTCGGCAGCTCAGCGGTTCGAATCCCTGGTGCCACGCGGTGGAGTGAGCTCTCGCTGATAACCCCAGCTCCTGCCAACCTAGCAGTTCGAACGCATGTAAATGCAAGTAGATAAATAGGTACTGCCATAAAAAGTGGGAAGGTAAAACAGTGTTTCCTTGCAGCCATGCTGGCTACATGGCCATAGACTTGCACAACATCGGCTCTTTCGGCTTGAATACGGAGATGAGCATTGCCCCTAGAGTCAGACATGATGCTACCTTTACCTTTACCTACTATTTATGTTCACATCTCAAGTGGAAGATAAGGAGATTGCTATGAGTGCCACATTTCAAAATAAACAACAGCACTACCCAACCATACGCAAATTAGCACAGACATGTTCTCATTCCAGAGCCAAAATCCCAGTTCAATGACTCAAGGATAGATTTTGAAAATACAATTCAAAAGTTTCTTCCTGACACTGTAATCTATTTCCAGTCCACCATGTGATTTCTTTCACCACCACCCATTCCTCTTTAGAACTTTCCAATTTAAATTTTACATTTTGCAAGTATTCTGCAAAATTTGTTTGGTGAATACACAAAGGAGTCCTGCACAAAAATTGCTCCATTTGTTTATTTTTACAAAATCATCTAAATGTAAAAAGACAGGACAAAATATTTTCATACAGAGGGCAGTGCAGTTTTGAAATGTTTCACTGTTACCTGCAAAAAATAAGTCAATATTTACACTTCTAATTAGGTAAAATAGCATAGAAAGGTGACATATACTAATAAATATCACTCACAAAAAATGTACCAAAAGTAAGCATGAGGTTTCTGTTATAAATATGTGCAGGAAAATGTATATGAGCATTTTTAAAATTTATATTTTAAATGTCTATGAGCATTTTTTAAAAAATAAATAAATAAAACAAACAGGCAGAAAGATGAGGGACAGGATGGACACTTTTGTTTGTAAAAATATGTGAGCCACACAAAAATAAGAAGGGTCAGAGTTCGGCTTCGTGATTAGTCACTACTGTACAAATCTACTTTCTGTAAGGCTGGGATGACCAAGGAGTGGTCCTCCAGATGATACTGGACTGCATCTGGAGTCCTACACAGCACTGCCAAAAGTTAGGAATTCAATCCAACACTTTTTTAAAAAGCCAGCATTTGCTTATTCCTCCTCCAAGGAAGTCAGGTTCTCCTCAGTTGCCACTGAATTATAACTGGTAGCCCTTGTTGCTGGAACGGGGAGCAAGGGGCCACTAGTCTGCAAAGTAGTACAATAGGACCTTGATATCTGCTGGGGATAGGTTCCAGACCTTCCTGCAGATAATGAAAACCATGGATAAGAGAGAACACCAACCCCCCCCAAACTGCTGTTTTGTGACAGTAGCTTGCTTTACGGCTGCTGTTTTGCAACAGTACCTTGCTTTATGGCTGCTGTTTTATGACAGTAGCTTGCTTTACAGCTTCTGTTTGTGACAGTTGCTTGCTTTGTGGCTGCTGTATTATATATTTAATGGTTTCCTCTGCCAACCGTGGATAACTGAATCAGTGTTTAATGAATCAGTGGATACAGGGGTCCTACTGTACCACAGTAGGACCTGTGTACCTTTTAAAGTACACTGTGTTGTAGAGGGGACCCCATTCATGGGAATTGTACAAACACGCCTCTGCACAGCACTGCCCTACTTACCACACCCCAAAAACTCTATGGGCATGTTCACTGCGTCTCTTTTATCTTCCACTACTGCACACCAAAAAAGACCCAAAACATTAATCCCATGTGCAGTTATTTTTCAGTGTGCTCATCACTACTATGTACTTTTCCAAGGAGAAAGGTGGGGTAAAAATAGTCTAAAATGGATAAATAAAATAAATATATTTATATACAGTTGCTATTTTCCTCCATACCCATTAGCTCTTCTCTTAGCGGACTTAGGTCAAGGTGTCACGAGAAAATGGAGGAAGAGAGAAAGAAAGCATGGAACGACCGTTGCTTTATTAGAAACAGAATCCAAACATTTCCTGTGCTGTGACCGGACCACACTGGGAAAAGAGAGATCATGGCCTGATGGCTGTAAACATCCCAAGCTGAAAATTATATGTCGCTTTCAAATTGAATCAAAACGGTTGCTAATTCACACAAAGTACTGGAGATTTAGATCTATCCATTTGGCCTACAGTTAAGACATGCCTGGAATGTTGTAAAACGCGTGGACCACAAAACAGCTATGATTTTGCCCTGTTTGCTGGCAGTATCTGTTCTTTCCCACACAAAAGCCCAAATCTGACCCTTCCATGAGGCTTTGTGCCTTAATAAAAATAGAATAGTTGGGAAATGGTGGCCATGGCTAGTTTAAAAAATAAAAAGAAAGGGGGGAGAGAGAAAAACAAAACAAGTCCCTTCTCTGCAGCTTAAGTTCTTGGCAATCATGGCATGTCAAGACAATTACATTTCTCCCCCTTTATGAGTTGTTTTGACAGCACTTTTCAAATGTTATGTAAAATTCCAACCTAAAAGGGAAAGGAAATGGAAGTTCCAAGATGCATTAAGTGGAAATTTGTATTTTTATTCCCTTCCCCCGCCACCACCCTATCCCTCCCCCCAGAGAAACACAATGATTTTAATTTCATCGTCCTTCCCCCATTCTTTCCTTTACTTAAGGTAAATAAGGGTTCTAGTGTCTGTCTTTTACAGCACAAGCTTACTGAGTAGCATGACATTACTATATGCAGGAAAGTCAGTTCCTGAAGGGATGTACAACCTTTTCCAAAAAGATCTACCATGTAGCGATGAATCCACAGTCTAGGTCTAGTATATTAAAAATATAGCTTCAAGGAAAAACAGAGAAACTGGATCTCCTCTTTTCCCACATCGTTCATGGGCCCTATGGATAGCTGACTGGATAGCTCAGTGGTTTAGGTATCTGGGTGCGCATCCAGGGGTAGGGAGTTTGATTCCCCACTTTACTTTCAGCAAAACTTGTGGGGTAAGTGATAAAGGTGGGGTTGATCTGGATTAGGACTCCTGGTTGTCGTGACAGCAGAAGGATGAACCTTTCCTTCTCCAAGTCTTAAGCCTTATTTAAACCCCCTCTTCCCCTTGCACTCCTCACTGAGAAAAAGAGGGAAGGACAAACAACCCATCCACTTCTTTCCTCATATACCGAGGTCACAATCCTATCTATCTATCTATCTATCTATCTATCTATCTATCTATCTATCTA